>DWTO01000706.1:0-19354 GCA_018244755.1 Jemadia pseudognetus | reverse complement strand
GAACGTGAAACTTTAGCGGAGGATTTTACGAAACTAAAATAATAAAACGGATCAATATCGTATGTTACTGTGCAATAAAAATAAATTATCATTTACCTTGTAAAAGGTTCATTGATTTATTAAAAATGATCCAAGTCTTCGATCAATCAGATGCTTATATACATTTCCGTTGCGACTCTTGCAGTATGAATGTCGTATTGTTCTTTAAACGGTATATATTTACGAGTACGTAGGATTTTAAAGCGTTGCATATTATGTAATCCATTGACGTTTAAAGTATGTATATTGTACATTGACGTCTTTTGCATGCTCCGTTACCTGAACCCGCTTCGTGAATTAAATCACACACACACGATTCAACCCTCATATAACATCACGCCTGTGATCAAGAAAGAGGTAGGCAGAGGGGTGCAGTAACCCCACGTTTCACCAGTAACGTTTACGTTCCAATTTCGAATAGGCCGTGAGCCTATGTCTGTATACCGGACACCGGACAAATACAGACTCCGAGCCAGTTCACTGGTAATAAGGGAAGAAAAAAACCTTGACAACGCAGTTTTTTTCAGTTGTTTATACGTTGCTCACAATTAACATATTACGAAAGATGAAATAATATAGAAAAATAATATAGAAAAGATACTGATCATGTTTATCTTTATTAAATAATTGACCCTATTGATACAATATAATTATTATTTAATGTCCACCAAAGAAAATATAGCGAAGATCATACATTTGGAGAAATGCAGAGGCACATATAAAAAGCAGTCTTATCACTAAGAAGCTAACTCTACTAGACACACGAAGACAAGTAGAAGTCAATAAATACTGAATGTGTGAATGTATCTGAACAAAATACTGAATGTCATTTAATGTAAGAAAGATACTGATATGAAGAATAATTAGGTTTTTTTGTAAAAGAAATGTAGCAAAATAGAATTTATCGACCTCGAAATATAAAAATTGAATGTCAAGACGTTTTGCGTAAGATACTAAAAGTGAACGACTGCGTGTTAAAAATGATCATTGCACGGCGAGTCGTTGATGAGGTTCCTAATAAAATGTCTACGCACTTCACTTCTCTACAAATCTATACATATGTATGTATATTTATCACTGTATATAAACAATGAACAAAAATGTCTGTCTTAATGTGTGTTAATTCACAAAAGTGTAGACACATCTATGACTTTTTTTAAATTTAATTTAATCTTATTTAACACCTTAAACTAAGTGATATAAGGGCGTATTTAATGGCAAAGGGCACTTTATACCAGTCAACTCTGTGTGACGGTGGTAACGTATGCTACGCGTATAAAACATGAATCTTTATTGAACACATACTCGTACACACAGGCATATCTCTATATGTGCAACGAGCGAACAATCGTCACTTGAGGTTTTCGTCACAATGACCAATAGGTACTTATATAGGTTGTCGCAAGAACAACAACCGGCCAGGTCCTTGACCTTGGCGATACTGCTTAATTGGCATTTTATCAGTTGAACTTGAGACTGTAACGTGTATGTGTGTGTGTGTGTAGTAATTAGTCTGTTGTTAAAACTACAGATAATGAACTGGTCGTCTGTTTGTTTCACAATTTATATTTAACTCCCTTGTTTCTATACAATTGTTTTTAATACAATTTAGTACACAACTTCGTAGACAGGTGCGTATAGGTACTCGTATGTTGTATAGTTCACATGATTAGTTAATAAGTTGTACATGATTGTGAAATCGTAATATGATAGAGATATTTGTCATTCGGTGTTCTCTACCTACCCTTTAGAGAACCTGGCGTGACGATAAAAAAATTCGTTCTACCAAAAAGTGTAAAATCAATGTACATGTGTCTACATTAAAGTACAATGCTACAACGATTTATAGACTTTTATCACAGAACAGCTGCATTTTATGTTCCTGCGTAGTACCTTTGACGTGGTATGGAAAAATCTTATGACGCAATAGTAAACTGGTACGTAAATTTTGATAACGATCTGATTCACAACGAGCTCAACGTAACACAATCGTTAATGGAATGCTATTTATAATACTTTTTAATGGTAGCTCGGAATCTTGAATTATGCACAGTGTATGGCAATAGGCTCACTATCTAGATGCGACGTACTCGTATAATTCGGACTAGTTGAAACATTGAAACGTGGGTTTGTATTACACTCCTCTGCCTACCCTTCCGGGATTACAGACGTGATGTTCCGTTTCATAATATTTAAGATTAGAACAGCGGTCGTAATAAATTTAACATTCGTGGAACTTTAACCGCGCCGGAATATAGAGTACAATAACAGCAGGAAAAAACGTTAAATATTCAAGGTTCTTCTGTGGCACTACCAGTGTTATTTTGACCCCTGTACTGGGTTACGTAATATTAGTTCTACATCATTAGTGAACAATCACATGAAGAAATGACATATTTTATACAAATATTCAGGATGCTGATCGTTATAATTGAGTTTAGGTTACATTAAATTTCATTCAAACAGGAGCGTGATCGTGTTTTATTCTTATATAATAATAATTTTTGTTACGAATTACAAAGGGTTTAAAATAAACAATACATTTTTAGCGTTTATTGCAGTAGTAGAATTCCTTATACGTCCGTCAAACGATTCATCGAAAGATTTGTCCCCGCATTTAGTCACTCATAAAGTTGCAACAAAATACATATTTACCTTGGACTTTAGTCATTAACTTACGAGATAAAAGTTAAAATTAATTTCGCGCGTCATCTGCCTTAAAGATAAATAATTGGGAATGCACTAAGTCTTACTGTGTCGCTTTTGTTTACATGTGAATGTTACACGCTAGTATTCTATTTTGCTGCGATGCGAGGAGACACGAACAATATAGCCCGCGTCTCCAAAATAAACGTGGATGTGTCAAAGACCTTGATACTCGTAATGTTGTGTAATAGCCGTGCCAATAAAAATACGAATTGAAATAGGGCGCGCTGTGCTACTATCAGCAACAATATTGGTGATTTATTATTATTAACAACAAGATTCAAAATATCTCTAGCCTTACAAATATGATGAGGTTCCATTACCTATCACCTGCTCCCATCATTTAACATATGATCTATTTGATTAATAAAATATTAGTGGTTATAAGTGATACCAAATGAGTATCTATATTTGTTTCATGTCCCGTTCCAGATATGTATTTAACATGTACACACCTGTAATTGTGAATTGTACAGTTTACGTAAAAATTAACAACCCTAGTATCATCATGGATCTTCATTCATATAATGCTCCTACAAACGTATAGAACATTTATCCAACGCGAACAGATAAACGATATTTTAAAGAGTTGGTTTACTGGTTATTAAATCAATTGTGCCAATAAAGCTTAGCGGTTTTATTATTTTCCCGATGTCAGTTTTGTTCCTTAATTTAGGTTCATTAATTACTTGCACGACTAATATTTCAGCGAATAAAATAAATTCGCAGTGTGAGAGAGTCGGTCGTCGCAAGCGTTTCGGCGAGGTCGAGAACTTTATATTATAACACTTCCGCATCGACTCACTTATAGGAAGCGATTTCTTAAAAACGTATTATGCACCAAAATAATGGACCTTAAATATTAATACTTAGAATCACTTTTCGCCATTTGGATCAAATGTAACCAAAAAATCGAATAACATATCAAATTTATTTAATCGTCTCGAAATAACTATGTGTTACGAATCACGAAAAGTTTCTCAAGAGTATTCAACTCATGCATTTGCGCATATTGCGCGGTATTTTAAATATGCTCGTACATGTGTACTTATAATTTTATTATTAGAAATAATTCCAACTCAGCCGTTGCTGAAATATCTACGTCGCAATTATTATCCACCTAAGATCTCAGCTTTCGATGGTGATGTACAGAGGGTAAATTAGTGGGTATTGTTAATCAGGAATCGAAATTATTCGATTCGAAGATTGTTCTAATGCCAATTACTTTGGACTTCGATACTGACTAATGAGTTTGATCAAAGAATTTGTCAGTTGATCTTGAAGCACGAGAGTTTTATGAAGTTGGAAGCGTATCAGACGGAAGCTTGGTTAATGTTGTCTTAATAAATATTTTGAACCTTACAGCCGTAGATATATGGTTGGCTGCGTTCACGTTTTATTGAAGGTAAGCGTCCATTCAGGGTCGGCGTTTTGAATGTTCAAAACACTTGGTGGCATGTTTATCAACAACTATAGCGAGTACAATGACTAGAGTATTTGTGTGGCCATTGACAACAATTGTACAAGTTATTTTATGATGCAAGCGAATAATGTATTGCCAATTGAGCGAGTGTTAACCGACGGTTTGACGTCACCAACGCTGTGCAAATGGCATTAGCGATTCAGATATGACGATTATTTGACACAATGGTCATAGAGTCATGACACAGATAGCGGTACGGGATCGATTTCAGGCTAGTCAGAAATAGGAATGATAATTTTATCAGTTCTCTCTATAGGGATTTCTGTACAAGTGTTAGTTATGTGTAATTGGCAGTTGCGATTATGTAAACCTATGAATTTAGAGCTTTATACATGTACATATACGGTAAATAGATACCTAATAAAAGACCCTGATATGACGATATTTAATGAAAAATATATTATTTAAACAGTGAACAATATGCAATATCGTATGTTTTTTTTCACACGAGTGAGCATAATATCGCGATGGTAGC
This sequence comes from Jemadia pseudognetus, assembly GCA_018244755.1. Lineage (NCBI taxonomy): Eukaryota > Metazoa > Arthropoda > Insecta > Lepidoptera > Hesperiidae > Jemadia > Jemadia pseudognetus. Next base: position 14,651 of record DWTO01000706.1, on the reverse strand, counting down.
TGGCGCTCAGAGGTGGAACAACGTAAATCAGAACTAAACTTGGATCTGAGATATCGCGCGCTTTCTTACCTCGGGTTGTATGTCAGCCTTCCCAACAGCAGTTTAGACAGTATTTCTTATAGAACTTAGTAGAGACTAGTCGTAGTGCCTGCAATAAGTGCACTGTTTCCGCTACGAATCGTATCTTGAATTTCAGAGGTACGTAAAACATATGCTTATATATTAAACCACTAAATGATATACTGCAGTGATATATACAATAAAGTGGGCAGTAATGCCATTGGTCCCGTCGTGGGCAGAACATTGCCATAATACTCAAATTTATGTAGGTAGAGGATGTTCGCCGCTCGACCCCACGTGAAACCGAGGTAAAGCAGGATAGAATTATTTTCTAAAGTAAATTTACAAATTTTATTAACATACTCGTATTATCTTTATATCCGAGCCGGGTATATCACACGGAATATTACGAAATTATACTAATTATGTTACAGTTAATGATTAATAACAGTAATTGCTGACATATGAACTATCCTCGCTACTACAGAAGGTTTCCTACATTTATTACCACTTTATTTTAATACTAATTTATATTAAATGCTTGGAGAGTATAGATAAATGACAACGTGGGTATTCGAAATGATTTAAATCTTACTAGAGGTGCATAAACTGTGTAGCTGTAGTCTAACTATAAAGACCAAAGTATGCTAAATACCACGCACTCAGAATCACGGAAACGAATATAAAATTTGCCATTAAATAATTAACTCCTGATTATTGTCTTAGTCCTTATAATCGGGCTATGCACTGGTATACTCCGTTGATTATTGAGTACCTATTTAATGTAATAACTTCCTTCTGAAGCAGGTTCATAAAGCTGAGTCCATCTCATGGTATAGGAAGTAGACAGTTCCGGTTGCAATGTCAGTGTCGACACGAGGCCGCCCGCCTGGTTCGACCAACGAACGCTACCTGCTCGCCCAATCATACCTTAATGGGTTGTTGTCTTACGGTGGACTAAAGAGAGAGAGAAAAGATAAAAACGTGCGCTTGTAACAACTTTACCACTGATTGACAGTAAAAATAAGGTAAATAAAGTCTTGTTAACAGAGCACATTGAATGATAATTGCATATAATTTCGATGCAATTGCTTTTAATTCCGAGTTGGACATGATATTAGACGTATGACGTCAGATAGATAAGTCACATTCACGTAGACTCTACATGTGTACGTAGCTGTGAATATAGCAAGTGGTTTGTCGTTTAATCGTCGGCGGCGAAGCAATTATAATGTACGAGTAGTTGGTGCCAGGTGTCGGTAACAAATATTCAACATAGCAGGCCCACAGTTGATTGCACAATGAATGTAGAGTCAATGATCCCTCAAGGTGAGTTATGGTGTCCAAATTTAATTCCAAGGTTTCGATCATTAATAAAGTCGACTAGTTATATAAATACACAAATATTAAGGCACATATGAACGTATTATATACAAATGTCTCTCTAATAGAGTAGCAATTTAACATTTCGGTGACACCAGTTGAATGTAAATTATTTTGTATGAAGGTGAGTTTTACGCTATACTACATATATTGATAAAATATTCATACATTTTAATAATTAACACGGCAATCCAGTTACACAACAGTCTAAGTTCCTTTAATTCTGTATCCTTCTTAATCTCATTGCTAGTATATTTGATTCCGAAATAAGTTTGTTGAAATGATCTTGCTACCGAAATGGAGGACGACGCACTTTATGAAAACGATCATTAACAATGTAATCTTTTCCGTTAGTTCAATCATTTATTTCCACTATAACTGAACGTCCTACTGGAACACTCATTACTTCGACTTCTGCTGTGGACGATAGATGCATTTTCATGGAAATATCCCATTTCGGGACAGTGTTACTGAGTGTTGTTCCGCTGTAACCTCAGTATACTCGCTAAGTACATGATAATGACGATGATCCTTTTATAACATAATATTTCATAGAATGACTGGTCGTTTCTAAAACATTTATTTATTACCACGTTTCTGAAATTTATACTACTTTGTTGGGAAAACTGTGATACATGATATATTTCTTTCCTAAAAAGAATTTTAGACTCTATTTCTCGGCACGATAATATGAGTGACAAATAAAATCATTGACAATCTGAACAGATACTTAAATATGTTTTTGTGTTAAGAACAAATAATTATTATAAATTCCAATCATAATACTGCTATATAAATTGATGCGTACGAAGACAAATTGATCAGGATTTGTAGTGTTAGCCTTCGGTACATAACCTTGACATTCAGCTCCGCGCAGTACTGAGCCGATTCATTTTAAAACTAGACACTTCCGATCTATCGACTTCCTACTCCATGGTATCAATGTTCACTTTTAATATGACTATTTAAATGCGTCTCGGGTTCTATCCGCCGTTTCGACTAGTTGGCTACTTCTAAGTTAATTTCCGGAAACATGTGGCCAATTGATCGGCTTTATCTCATTCAGAAGGTAAACGAGAGACAAAATTTCCACTTCCGTTATTTTGTCAAAAAATCCTTTAATAATTTTATATTCATCACATAATGATTCATATGAGTGAAACTTCTATATAGTTTTGCATAAATTTTTGACAAATGTAAAAAAGGGTTGACAGTTTTAATGTTATTATTACTGTGTAGAAAGAAATGTTTTTGAACAACATAAAGAATCGTACGACTAAATATTGGTTGATGCATTTTTTATGAACTCTATTATTACAACAGTCACGACCGCGGCCAATCATACAAAATAGCAAGCAATGTTTTCTCGTTAGACCGGCACACCTAGTATTATTTCAACTCAGCGCCGGTATCCTCCCACTACAATGTTTTGAAAGGAACCAGTGACATTCGGTACCTTTTCGCTTTCACCGCATTGGAAAGTGAGCGTAAAAAACGTATTTTGGCAACGGCAAAATAGCCGCAGAGCGTCGACCCCATCGAGTCATAGGCCATAGACAAAGGGCGGCCATATTGCAACGAAAGTAAAAGTGTCGGTGATTATAAATAAAAACTGTTATGGAGTCACGATCGTGATCCACGAGACGATTTTGGAATGTCACGGTTAAAGTAGAACCGCTCCGATTTGTTACCACACGTTTTTAATATCAAAACAATTTTAGAACACATACTGATATTTACACAATAGTTCATTGGAAAATTACTCATTACTAAAATGTATCGATCGTAAAATTGTATGTTAAATTGAATGGAATTTTTTTTCGGCAATAAATTAATTATCAAGTCTGTTGTATATATCACCATATATCATATTTAATAAATATTTAATAAGATCATATTTAATAAAGATATTATTTAATAAAGATATTATTTAATAACGATTACATTTAATAAACATGATACCCAATTAAGATGACCTGAAGATTTTTCAAAACTGAAAGATTAAGGATTAAAATCTAACAATATGGCAATTTAAATTCCCAGTTTGTTTTTTAGCATTTATAAATCCCGTTTCCTTCTGAACAAAGTGCAAATAATTAATGATGCAACGAAGAGATGTTTCTAACAAAAAAAATACGACACAAACTTTAAGTATAATCTATGCAATGTACATTTGTCTTCAACTTCCTCGTCACGTCTCAAGGATATATTTTTTTATTTAATACGCAGTTGTGGTAATAACAATAAATGGAATACATGAGATCTATTTAATTTAACAAAAGTATAATCAAATACATTTTGCAGGTAAATATATTACTAGCACGTACATTTACCCTGTGAATATGTTCGCACTATCGAAAAAAATGGCTTCGAAAGACACTTGAGTAATAGTTTTCGCACGTAGCAAGGCGCGTAGCTCTTGCTACGCAATAGTCTACGATAGGTCTGCTTACAAGTACAAATTACATTTTTATGTTGCATGTTCTTTTGTAGAATTAATATGTGAAAAATATTTTTTCTACTTGTCTTTGTATTATTTTCGCATATCCACATACAGATAGAAAAAATTGATCTCTTAAAAAATATAAATATTTACCCATCGTGGATGTCATCGTCTGCAGTTGTCGTGCATGCGCAGAGGCGTCGAGCGCCTCAGGCCCCAGGTTGTCACCGGACGACAGCTTGCCTAGCAGCGAGGCTTGCACATCACAAGAAGTTCCACGTCTTTATAGAAACACCAAACACCTTTTTAATTTACGTCTTCGAAAATTTTTCGACACACCAACTCTCAGCATACTTTTTTAAAGCGGCACTCGATACGTTCAGCGCGCGAGCTCCAGCGCACTTCCTGCGGAACGAGAACACTAGGGTAGCACGGGCGCAGGTAGCAGTTGGTATGCGGCTGCCTGCGCGCTCTCCGAACCTCTCGATTCGGCAAAATCACGATAACGACTGCGCGCGAATGTCGTCATGTCGAAATTCGAAACACTTTCACCTAAATATTCCGCCTCCGTTTCGGCAGACGCGGGCGTCGCTCTCGGCGCTCACACACACACACCGCTGACATCGTCAGTACTCAATTACGTACGCCGTAAAAATTGCGTCAGTGTTTTTCGTAGCCGACCTTACGTTTGTAGAGTACACTGCCGAAATATAGTCATCCCTGTCTTATACTCATTCACCGTTATAAGAAAATTTTTTGTTTCATTTTTTTTATCTGGCCGGATAGTCGAGGACACGCGTGTGAGTGTGCGGATTTCGATAGCGGGGTCAATGAACCGCCGAAAGGGATTTCGTTAAAAAGTTAGCAGCGGTGTTTCAGTGTTAGGATGCGTTGCTTTAATGGGTATGGCAGTAGCGCAGTGAGGCGTGTGTGGTCCGATGGAGGGGAACGAGTCGACATCATCGCTTAAGTAGGTCACCGCATGCGCACGCGCGCGTTTCATGAGCTCATGATGTACGGTACTAACGTCGTATGTCTAACTACTAAGAACGTACTCTATATCTTCATAAATTAATATCCCAACACTCCTTACGATAAGCGAAATTTAATTAAATATCAATGAAAATTTAAACGCTTTAAATGATTACATAAACGGTATTCTGATACTGAAATTAAATTTCGTACCTAACGTAACGTATTTAGAAAAAAAACACGACAAAGCCTCCGCAGTCCGTCGCATACACTATATAGAGCGGTTATAAACGCTTAGCCGTTTTTTGTGTAAAAGGTTAGGCGGGCCGATGGCATAGTTTGGTGTTGGATTACATTAAAGCGGAGTTCATTCGCATCGGCCGATATTCGTGTTTATCTAGATTACTGATTCATTACATTAACAGTATGCAAGACGTTTCGAACAGGTGAGTAATTCATGTTAGAATATTTATCAATATTTTTCCGATTCGAACTGTATGTATAATATAACATATCCCCTTCACGAAGGACATAAATTTTAATTTGTATATAAATGAATAAAGTTTTCGGGTGTAGCGAATTTGACAAATATCGACTTGGACAGTCAACAGATCGGCGGTGCTTTAAATATCGTATAAGTGATATGTTTGGAGTGGCCATCAGCGGTGCGACGCGCTGCGCTCAGTCAGGTAGTCCGAAGTATATATAGCCAGGAACAGCGTCGAAACTAGGTTAACTATTCTCCTGTACAAAAACACGGCCACTCGGAATTCTGACGCAACTGTGACTGGCCTATCTGAAGTATGGGCGAAGCTAACTAACCCCATTCGAAAAACACGAAGGTGGAATCCTCTCACACCTATTATTTCTAGCATTGTAAATGTTATTTTGTTATTACCAGTCGGTGTTTTAACCGTTTCATACTGATCTTGTTCTGTTTGCATCTAACTCGTGTCATACTCACAGACTGTCAGATGTTATTGTTATGGCAACAGCAGATAGGCATTTTTAGCACGGTATTTTTATGTGATATTTAGAGCATATAGGCGTTAATTTCCAATTTCCAATATGACCATTAAAAATCTTATTAAAGTATTGATTTTACTCATTTTACTTTTAATAGATAAAGATTTTGATATGATATGTTAGTCCAAATATTTCTGGTAGCAAAAATATTAAATTGAAATTTACTTTCTGGAAGGAATTTCTCCTCGTATTCAGTACCATTGTTTTACGTTATAGTTACATACTAGTTGTTCTTCGAATACCTGTAGTGATGGATTTCACCGAATACGCGATAACATTTCACACTGCAATGTTTACTTAGACACATTTCTAAAGTACTTTTTTGGTGATAACTAGACAGCGCCGGCATTGTTCACAATATTTGTTCAAATTGAATTTCTCACACAATTCTTTTGAAACGCGCCGAACGAACACATTGTTGCTAACGTGAAATGTTTACTTTGCGAGATTCTACTTATCTGAGATACTCAAAGTGTTGCTTGTGAACAAAAAATCAAAAATAAAATCAGATTACGTATAGGAGGTATTATCTGATAGCAATCGACGTGTATGTCAGCCCATTGGTGTTTTTGATAACGCTGTTTTCACACGCCGGGGCTAGACTCGCCGATCTATTTCGAGTTGAATAACCCCACGCTAAAAACGATTATCTTGCATAATTTAAGCGACACATTAAATGTCATTGTTTGATTACAGTATATCACGTCGACGTGTATAATGGAGATTTAGTTGTCATAATTAATCAAACTTATTTGTACGATATATTTTTAAAGTGTTTTTAAGCACATACGTAGTAGAATTGATACAGAACTTGATCGTAGGAAAGTGATTTATGTAACAAAGATTATTTGTTGACGTTATTTACTTAAGGATTTAAAATTTTATTTGTTATTTAAACTGAGCGGTTTTAATGACATTGAAATAAAAATAATTGAAATACTATTTTTGTCATAGAACATTAAGGGCGGGATTTTTTCTATGATTAAAATCTTGAAGCAGACCAATAGCCATGCTGTTAGATGTAGTAGAAGACTACATTAGACCACACGAGCTCGGTAATAATACCTACGCCCGTACCTATATGTAATTTTAGAAAACATAATTTATGTTTTAGGTACATAAAACATTAGTAATTTTTTATAGGCTATTCGGGGACATCGTCTCTTTAAATATTTGGCCTCGGCATTCACCCTTACTTGTCAGCACGACGGGTTGGTGACAATCCAAATTTCGCCGATAAAGGTGTGAACGACCTCGAACATTCGTAAACATCAAAAAGAGATTACAATAAATTCTACATTATACTAAGTACCGTCCGCTTTCTCAATTGGTAATATTATTAATTTTTTTATTTATAAGTTCACCAACGATTGATACATTTCAATAGTACACGAAATGAAATTCATAAATACAATTACAATAAATTTTATCTTTTCTTGCTGCTTTGTTGCTTGTTGTTGCTTTGTATTCCTAGAGTATGAGTAGCAAATCTACTTACTATATGGTTTGTTTCCAAACTTATCACAGCGTTTGCAAAGCTGAATTTATTTACTAGAAGATATCAACATTTATGTTATAATGTTTGCCCAATAGACTATGATTGAGCTCAGTCGCGGATCACTTTACAAGTTCTTGGAAATTGGCAACGAAAATAACTCAAGTTTACGTTACTAAAGTGTTTTATATAGATTGTTTATAACAGTGGAGTGGAAAAGTGAAAAAACTAGGTCGAGTACACGGCTATTTTTATATGAAACTTATACCTACATCTACCCAATTTTAGTGAAGGGTTTCGCTATGGTTCGTGAACTTGTATTTATAAGTAGTTTGTTGTTTGAATGACATGTATGTATGTACAGTTGACTGATGCTTTAAAATGAATTTTTTTTATGTTTCCATTCTTATAAAAATTGTTCCTTTTTAGTGCTGTGATATAGGTATAGCGTTACAGCAGAATTTTGCGCGCTCAAACACTGAAAAATTCTGTACACGTGCACTATTTTTGAACAGGATATAAAATGAAATAAAAAATTTCACCCGACCGTAGGCCCCATTGTCTATGATACGACATCCAAAATTGAACTGAATCACCGCTGAACGCTGCACACATTAACATCATAAATAACAATAAACAATAGTTATGTTACATGTCAATGACATGCGTCAAATCGTATTGTACTTACCACAATAAGTTTGGTTTTGGTACAACGTATGTAGGTAACGTTAACAATAATGATCACTATGCCAAAAGATGTCAATCATTTTAGAAAGCTTGTTTCCAACAGAAAGTAGAGAGAGATCTAGTGAGTACAAATTAGAAGCAATTTTTTTTTGTAATTTGCCTAACGAACCTAAAACAGCCCAATGCCATAGTGTTCTGGAAAAGCTCAGAAAGATGTCCTTTCCACATTTTATACGTGTGCGTTAAAATAGAGCTCGCTAACCTGTGTCCACGCGTGTACCATCCTGTGCAGTATTATAATTGTTTAATAATTTAAAAGATGTTATTTTGTTATGTCCTATTTGCTTTATCATGTACTAATGGAAATACTATATAATTTTTTCAGCCATGTTGAGTGTAAGCGAGCGCAAAGAAAAGCTTAAACAATAAAATTTCTTCATAACTGAAGAATCTGCAGGCTGTTAAGTAATTTTAAAAAAACAGATTAGAATAAAATTAAAAGTCCAAATAATTTGGAAAATTTATCTTATTAGTTATTTATCTCAACCATCAAATTGTGAATATCGTTATGAAAAATGTTCACATTAGTTATTATATAACGGAGGCATGGTGTCCGCGTGGCGGCTGGCGCATGACCGCAGCCCGCGTCACCGCCCGGTTTCACAACTCATCCACCGAAGCCGTTTTCACTTTTTCGCTGTCAAGAACGCGCGCGAGCGATAAACAAACTAGCATTTTGGCCGTCACTGCTAACCAACTATCTAAATATTAGAAGCAATAACAACATCATTCCAGTCATCGATTTTGATTCCTGACACATTGAACTTAAGTTCAATTTGCAACCGCGCATGCAGACCGCCCGATAGAGTTCACTATGCAAGCCGCGATACCACTGCCAAAATAGAAGGTCTTCTCTATGCGCACTCCATAAAGGAATTTGAACCTTATTCGTATAAAATAATAGTGTTATCGAAGGCGCTTGCATATATTTTTACCTCTGTTATCATTGCAGAGAGCGGCTTTAGAAACGTCGAGGCTGTTCATTGACCTTTTTTGGCACATACGCTAGCGAAACAAAAGACTCATTTTGTTAGAGACATTAAAGGAACCTTGATTTGCAACGGTTATTATTTACCTGCGAATCGTTGGAAAGCAAGTTTATTAGGACATTGAGTGTTTTATTTACATTTTCGCATATACAAGACCTAAATATCCTGTACTCAAGTATGTCTTTTTATACGGAAACATATCCAGTAACGCTTATTCTCTAATCTCAGACTATAAATGGAAGCAACACTAGAAATTCTTAAAGGTCTCAAAATAATTGATTACGTAAATTGATTACGTAAATTTCCGATGTAATTTTAATGACAGAAAACGGTTGGAGAACATAGAAAAATGGCATTGTTTTGATAATTGAATAATTGAGGAAAAATTTTGAATGCTTTAACTGAACACGGCTACACCTCATACATTTATAGATCTGACTAGTTCCGCGTACTGAAGCAACTTGAGGCTGAACAAGACCGGTCTCGGCCCTCAATATTCATCACTGTAACGAACCGTCTATTGTTTTTGATTCGAGAGCTGCTTACTTGTCATAATAATAGTCCGATTGCGGCTGACATTGCCTCTCACCGGCCCACGTAAGCACGTAACATACGGTTACGCAAAAGGTCTTTGCTCTTGTTTATTTGGGACACCTTTATTAAGATGTTTTAATTCACATGTACACACTTACAGCCCAGTGGTCGCTCTGTGTTAGGTAACTGTCAAGACGTGCTATCGCCAAATTATTTTTCAATTCGCGTTTGAGTAACACTGCAGAGCTTTTAGCGAATATGTACATACGATTACGTCAGACGTATGTTTGTTTGTGTATCGGTCGATTGTCACAAGGTGTGCGACTATTTTGACATTTAATTTTTAAATTTTACAACTTTACATAGAATATTACAAAATTATTACAGGGAATTATGTTTAATCATAAACATTTTTTCGTTTATGATCAACAGCGATCCGTTTTTATGTGGTAGATACAGATATTATGTGTTCTATTTGCACATTACAGTTTGTTCAGTAAAACAATAATGAATTATTATCATTTGATGTTTGTGTACAAATATTCGGAAATCAATAACTAAGTTTTATATTTGCTCCAAACTGAAGAGGAAAACGTTTAGTTAATCGCAGGTTGGCTGGTACGTTTTCGCAAGACAGGGGCATCTTTACGCAACAACGGTTCCTCGCTGCAATGTCAGTTATGTAACTACTATTCTTTGACAGCCAGTTCGCCTGCAAGTTTTGTAAAATATAACATTTGAAAGGGTGTAGCGAAACGAATAATTGTACATAAGATTTTATACAATGTTTATAATAATATAATTTTTATTATTTGATAACATACGTGTAAAATCCCTTACGAGGTAGGCAGGAAGCATTTTATGCCGCATATCAGTCCTTAAAGACCTGATATCTATATGTATTAATGTCCGTATTAAAAAAAACATATCGGTTTCGTTAGGCAGTTTAATTAAAATTGTTTCTAATTACTTTATTTAATTTTCAACCAAAAACCAGCGTAGTTATAAATTTTATTTTAAAAGTCGTAATAATTCAATTAACTTTTTATGTTATTATGTATTAACATAAATTTATTAACTTTTGTTTTTATTGTAAACTTAATCTTTCCGTTGAAACTGATTTTAGTTGACTAAATAGTAAGTCATTCTTATATACGAGTATGTCTTGACCGATTGTGATTAGACGTGAATAAAAATATTTCATATGACTACGAGTATGTAGGCTCAGTGTATGTAAATCACGAGATCACAATATTATAGCAATAAACAGTTTTAAATTCATTTGGAGCACGGTGTAAAGGAATTTCCTGTTAAAAACAATTTTAACTCAGCTCTCTGTCTAATTCGAGAAAAGATTCGTCGTTCATTTATATGTACCTCACAATTAACGGAAAATGAATTTCCGTGTAGTTATTTCAGTGACATGCAATTTTATATAAAACATTCCATGAATTTACTTACATATATAACTTATTATAGTTACTTGCAGCCTATATTTTATTTCCTTAAAAGTTACGTTTGACTAAAGCCTGATGCTTTTTAACCACTAAGCTTGATTGGACTTTCTGTAAATATAAGTGATATTGAAAGCTTATAATAATACTTAAAAGCGTACACCTAATAATAACATTTACATCCGTTTGCATAACGTCCTTTGAAGGGCGGAAACGCTCGTGAAAATTGGTTACTAACCTTGGATTCGTAATCGAATCTACAGCCAACCGCACCCGGCGTTGCTTAAGTGTACTAATCGTTTGCCAACTTCAACCGCCTCAGGGCTACCGGCGCTTCTCTAACTCACCGGTCTAGCTAGTACGATTGTTTATTAATAATTTTAGAATTTAAACCCATAATTGCTTGTCAAAATGCATGTAAGTAACTCAAAGTGATTTATTGAAATAAAGACGGCGTAATTAATTCATAATTATTAAAATCCCAACACATCAGACCTTAAGCATATTTCTTTGATCTCCATAAAAAGAATCACGTAATCATGAGCTTTGATCACTTGACATGTCTTTGCGGACGATACATTTTTACATCACACCGTCTTAAGTAATGCTAAGCGTCCATTTCCGCAGATTGCGTGACACTTCTAATGCTTGTTCTAAAAGCAAACATTGATGCAACGTGCATTACACGTTTGTCTCATGCGATAAGATAATTAAGTCAGTGCAGTTATGTCTGGATCGCGAGAAAGTTACTATTTAAACTTGTTTTTAAAAGATCAGTAGATGTACTAATACATCGTTTAGGTTTTAATGAAATTTATTAAGCTTATATCCTGTTATTTGTTTATGCAACAGTTGAAACAGTAAAGTTGAGCAAAAGTATTATTTTTATGTGCACGTAAAATAACTCCAAGCGAAATGAACGCTGCAAGTTTTAACATATTTTGATATCTTTCATCCATTGTATGATGTTCAAACATCTGTAATATACCGTTTGACTGTAGTAACGCGCGATATTAATACGTATACAGATGCTGCTCTGGTGGACGTTATCTCGAGTGAGGTGCTCTGTGGCGATCCCAAATCGTCCGGAGCTAACAAGGGAGCGGCCTTAGAGCGGGTAGTTATTCCACACGCGAGCAAGTCACGCGATTGTGGCTCAGTAACACACTAAAGAAAACGCCTTCCGGGGTGAACGGCCGCGTTGCGTAAAGAGCTCCGTGGCGCAACATGCGCGCGCGCCACATCGCCTCGCGCCCACTGACATCTAGCGTCGGCGTGCCACACTAACACTGGAAGGGTGAATTTTCCTACATGTTGCGTTATGTACTTACGAATAGCGCTGAATATTGACGGAGGTGGACTGAATTTTTAGCATCATAGTGCAAGTGCGTCATCGTTGGTTAGACAATATTTCTCCTTTTTTAGCATTATCATTTTCATTTTAATAATTTTGCACGGTACTTAAAGTTATAAAATTATATTGCGATATGAGCACCACTTATTACTTCCTATGACAAAATTTGGTAATTATTCACTGAGCGCCACGTACACGGCTACATTTAGTTGTGAGCCGTGCAGCCACCGAGTTGCAATATGTAACGTGCGAAGTGGTGTGACGAAACGAAATTCGACTCCTAGGTCAAGGTTCGGCTTCTCTTCGAAATGGGAAAATTGCCACACATCGGCGACCTTAACTCGTGGTGCGGCGGGTCTGTTGCGACACGCCCGCGAACACAACCGCGTGCTGTGTAGGAACCGTCGAACTAAACATGTTCGGGGTTAATATCAACCAGTGCAACAATGTACAAACTAGTTAGCAATCTTTGTTTTATAATATACTGGGAATCCTTAACAGTTTTAAACAAATTGATTTATTATATGATTAAGGTGTAATAGATGAAAATCAATTAATATATTAGCGACAGTTAATGTACATATGTACATTATTATTATTATTTGACAATGTATTTGTTATCTTGGATGTTTGATCGTATTATCAAAACGGCATCATCAAATATTATATGTATTTTGTTTGAAGTAAATTTCTGAACTGTGGTCTTATAAGTTATAAATGGAAATTTTAGTAAAAAATATCGTTCTAGAGGTCGTGGGTTCAAATCCAGAGTAGGGTATTATTGGATTGTTCTACTTCAGATGTTGTAGTAGTGGCTTGGAATCTGAATATGTCCCCCTTGTGTGGCAATAGGCTTACCACCTGTTCCATAGTGGGATGTAAACGTAACTGGGGAAATGTGAGATTGTACTACTCTACTCTGCCTACTTCTTCAGGGGTTACAGGCGTCATGTTACGTTTACTTTTAGAAATTAACCTATGACAGTGAAGGACCCATTAATTAACTTCATTATTAACCTTGGACAGAATAGGTGCACAAAATATATAAATTTTAAATGTCTCATACTTTAGTACAAACTGTCATGCATTGCAAAATTAGGAAATACAATGCGACTTCAATAAAATATTTTTGATTTAGATTTTTCTGTTTTTGACTGGTACGAGATTACAGGCATATTAAATCGATCTATCAAAAAATTTTACTTGTACATGTAATATTCTCAAATATATTTCGAACATAATACAAAATTAACATACAGACATATATGTATATACTCGTATGTGTGTGTATATTTTCTAAGTACATACTTTATGGGCCACATAATGACTATTTATAATACCTACATCACCTAGCCCAGAGCTTAAGAAATATTTCCTGTAATGACGTGATTAAATGTAATCTTAATCGATATACGTAAATCACTTCTTCTTTGCACATTTCGTTTAAATGTTTCTAGTGTGAGCGATTGTAGGAGCAATTTGAATATTATAATAGCAAATTTGTGTCTATGATTATAATACCCGATATACGTTTGCTTGTCACACTAATGTATAAAGTGTTAACTTTGTATTATATGTATGTATGTACATCTATGAGACTATGAGAGACTGACTGACAGACTATGAGACATGAGAAACGGAGAGAGTTTGAGACTAACCTTCAGTTTTTGTTATTTCAATAAAGATTAACTCGGAAAAAAAAGATGATTCACACCTTGTGATTCGAAAACAATAATATTATTACTGAAAGTAGATTTTTTGCGTAGGTAAGTTAAAAATATTTATTTCATAGTTATAGTGGACTTAAATAGGCTGATGATGGATAGACTTTTGATGCAACATACTTATGTCGATAAGAAAAAACCATATTTCTTAGAGTTACGAATTTAGTACCTACCACAGTGGTATGAACGGTTTGATATTACAAATGACCACTTACCACCGAGTCCATCTATTTTAAATTTTACTTGACATCATTTTTAGTACATTCGATTAAAGAACGGCACAAGAGATTATGTTATTAGTTTTATTGCTCGCATCGGACACAAAAATGGCAGTGGCCGAAGAAAATGGAAAGTCAGTTATACAACGTCCACCTGACGGAGCCGTGAAAGGTGTGCGTTTTAATGTCAGACAGCCGTGGTCAAGGTTTTAAAGTTTTGAATGCTTGCCTCACGATTTTATCTCGTTTTTT
>DWTO01000705.1:0-19359 GCA_018244755.1 Jemadia pseudognetus | reverse complement strand
CAAAGTTACAAAAATCCAGTAGTGCCCGACCCGGGATTTGAATCCACGGCCCGATCGGTAGTCGCGCTTGCAACCAACATGACCACCTAGGGCGTTTTCTTTGTTCTTGTAAGAATGAAAACCAAAGAAATAAAGAGAGACTCCGTTAAGAATATTATTAATGTTCATTACAGTTCATGGTAAATTAGTAATTAATATTGGTAATAAACATCCTTGAACTGTTTTATATTTTCCTTATAATTAACCAATACAAAGTTTAGAAATATACATCTTTATACGCTTAGGAACACATATATATTATATATGTAGTAAATATCTAACACATACACATACATATGTACATACATATTTAGGTATAGGTAACATAAAAAACATGTTAAGATAGCAGTTAAATGATAAGCTGTAAATTATTGTACAAATTTATGTTTTCATTAAGCCTTCAAGTCAGATGTGTAAAACAAACTCACTATCAGGGCAACAGCTATTGTGTTATAAATCTAGAGAGAATTCCCCAACAAAATATCCAAAGGCGAAGTCTCTATCGCCCGAGTGCTTATAAAACTCTGGCTTGTCACAATTTTCTCATAGGCATTAATTTCAGGTGTAAACTACCGTAGCTCGCTCGGGAGAGTTTTAGTACCTTATTAGTCATTACAGTTATGTAGGTATATATATCTTAGGCAGCTCACTGAACCGGCTTAGGATTATTTCAAACAGATGGGCTTAGAGAGCAGACCTGATTTTGATCTTATTTAAAATAGAGCTTTGAGCGCAATTGAATAAAGTCTATTTTACACTTCAACTGTTTTATGGTAAGGATGATCGAGCGCTTAACAAAATAAGTTCAATGTAAAAGTGGGTTTTATTGAAGTGTGTTAAAGTTTATTTTAGATCCATCAAATCTGTGTCTTACTCTGTGAACCGGTCTTTTCGGAAATACCCTTATCGCGATAATTCATTTCCAGCTTCATAGCACACCTGTTGTTACTTCCCACTTCGCTAGTTTTATTCTCATAAAAGAAATTAACCTATTTCCTTCGGTGGCTTTGCTGTAGGCATTATATGCTACTGTTCCGGAGTCTATAAAAAGTCATTTCTTACTAGAATGAGATAAAGAAGGAGCTGGTTGATTTTTTAATATTAAAAGGAGTAATTATAGCCGTCTAAACTATGACCTAACCGGCAAGCAAGAAATGCATTTTCACCTTCTCTTTAAACAGCGAAAAGGTTGAACATGACATTTCTCTTACCGTAACGTAGAGCGGCAGTGACAGGCGCACACAGTTCGCGTTAGAAGTGAATTCGCGAGGAGAAACGAACCGCGGCGCGGGCGGTGAGCTCCGTGCCAGCTGAGAACAGCCGAACACATGGGTGGCGTTTATTATATTATACGAATACAACTCATTTCAAAAAAGCAAAATTTCTCTGGTTTTTATGTAATTGAAATTATTTAAAAAATACTTCGTTTATTGAAATAAAAAAATTGACAGTTTACTTAAAATCAGAAATACTTGGTAATTAATAAGCAGTATAGCTCGAAACTCAATATTTATATGTATATGAATATTGAATATTAATAACTCAATATTTTATGTATGCATACTACAACACGCACGTTCTCATACACACATAGGTATATGAACACGCACACTTTATTATTAAACGTAACATAACGCCTGTTATCCCCGAAGAGGTAGGCAGAGGAGTGTAGAACACTCCCACAATTCACTAGTTACGTTTACGTCCCAATATGGAATAGATGGTGAGCCTATTGCCATGTACAGGGGACAAATACAAGTACAATTCTGACGTCACAAATAGTATTAGGTTTATGTACATGTACAGAGTCTCTTAATTATTATAATAATGATCATGCGGGGCGAATAATTACGTATGGAACGCTGGTCACCGTGTGCACTGGTCCTAACGTGTGTGATATCAAATGGGGAGCCCGTCGTGCGCGCTCCCATGTACGGCGCACAGATAACGGTCGCCGATGAAGGTGACTCACATTTGAATATTAACCGACGACAAGGCTGTGCGAGAGAGACTTTAGCGGTTACCGGACGAGAACACGTGGACGGGAATGTTTCAACAAGTTTCGAAGATTCTAGAACCGTTTCGTACGTATGTACATGTACAAATTCTCGTAGCAGCGCTGATTTTTGCAAAACTGGATGTAATTTGCATTGTATTCAGATCTCCGACATGCGGTAGGCATATTCACAAACATAGATAAATAATAATATGTCGTCATTCTAATGGCAATACTAACAAACTTTTCTTTAAACTTACATAACTTTTTTATATGCATACGCGACAGGCCCGTTGTACCAATGGTTAGAGAAGCCAACCGCTGAGTCGAGAACTGTATGTTCGATTCTCGCTCAGGATAATAATTTTCAATCGGGAGGTCCTGTGTTCAATTCCCGGGTCGGGCACTATCAGCTTTTTCTAATTTTCATTTTCTCGGAGTTGAAAATGCGCCCGGTGTATCGCAATAGGCTCACCACCTATTCTATAGTGGGACGTAAACGTAACTGATGAAACATGAGAGTGAAAGTAGATACCACATTTCCAGTACGCATATTACTCAGCAGTAGGTACAGTAAATGACCATTATCGTAATAATTCGCGAACAATCAAGAACAGATGGATGTTTTTTAAAACTTTACAGACTGAGGTGGAACATTTGTAGTTTTAGAGTAGAGGGATTAATTTTTATTGGAACGCAACGGCGCAAACACTCACTCAGTGAGGTAAGCGTAACGCCGTGTTTTTTCAGTCCGTTATACATTGTAGCCTCTACCGTCTTGAAACACCAAAACAATTGCAAACCAACATTTGCAGACATTAGCATATTTAAAGCTTATGCACTATTAATGACACAATCACTTATCAACGTCTCAAAATGTAGTTTCATTAACCAAACAGCGACAGAGCTTACATTAACACCCATATATTGGAGAGGCGATCGTTGTTCTGGCGCTTTGCCAAACGCCTAGCGCCGACCAATTTTTATGAAAAAAAAAAACACCAGAAGCACTGTTTAACATCTGCTGAAAGAATATTCTGTCATAATAACGTAAATTAACAGTGGAGCTGCACGTGGCTCAGTTTGTAACACGGGTCGCTGAACCTCCCTCGACGCGGAGTTCATGTTTCTTCGACAAGCATCGTTATCTATTGTCGGAGTCTGGATAAAAAATGTCTATTACCATAATATTTTTATATGACAGAAGATTCCTAAAAGGTCTGTATATGTCGTCTAGGTTATCGAATAGTACGACTGGCGGTCATTTTTGGAGTCTGCACGAGATACATAAAAGATATGTCTAAAATACTACACTGATTATAATGAAAACATTGCTTCGAGACTGTACAATACAATTATCTTAGTAAAAACTTAATAATAGTTATTAATATGCAAGAAGCACGACAGATTTATAAGAATAGAGATATTTGCCACTCTATGCTCTCTGCTTATCCCGCAAGGGACCAGACGTGAAGATATGTATGTAATTATCTTAGTATTAGTCAATTTGAATTACACAGCATTAAAAGCTGCGATAGTTTGAATCCTTATCATAAATACGTCAGCGAAACGGACCAATTCACAATTTTATATTGACACTGTGTTGTGACCTGAATATTGAGTAGATAAACAGAAAATTTTCACAATCATATTCAGATTTAACAAAAGGGGTCAGTGACCGATAAATCTGAAAAATAAAATATATAAAAAAACCTTAAGCGCCATGCGGATAAAATATAGTTACTACGTTTAACATAATTTTTATCATCAGCTTAAGTCCACAGCTGGACCATACTCCTCTCCTCAGGGTGTTTTGTCCTCACACCGTACAATTAAGTCAACAATCTCTCACCCTGTATTACACACACAAGTATAAGATGACTGGTGAAAAATGGGGGTAGTTAATTACTACACTCCTCTACCTGCGGTAAATATAGGCGTGATGTTATATTATTGTATAATTTAATCCACTGGAGGGGTCACCAGTCGAGTGGTGTAGAGAAACGCTGTTACAAACACTTATCGATTCGAGTGTGTCAAGTGTATTTTAACACTTAACGCTCTCATGTTCGAGCGTGTGCCAACTGCCAACTGCGGGTTTGTAGATATATCGTATTATGTCTTTAGATGTATATACAAATCACAGTATTACATATATAAGCAGTCCAATAATTGATTTGGATGATAACGATAGTGATGACAATGGTCATGATAGTAATAATGATGATGGTAATAATGATGATGAGAATAATAACGATGATGTTGATGATAATTACGATATTGATGATATGATAATAACGATGATAGTGATGATAATGATGAGAACGATGTTGATAAACCAACTAAGACAGCAATTCCATATGTATGTTAATATATGTAATGATAATAATATGGGACAATTTATACTCGGCCGCATGATCGTAAGCCAAACAGAGCCAGACAGGGGTACTAGATATTGGTACAGAGGGGAGCACCACATACACATACAGAAAAAACACTCCCGTTCATTAGTCAAGTAGTATGTCTACGACGGAAATCGAATCCAGCTACAACTCCACGTCACAACATTTGCACTTTGCAGTTACTGCTAATGGATCGGCACAGGCTAATCAATATAGGGTAGGTTAGTTCAGTGAAAAATAAGGCAGTGAAATCGTTGATAAAAACCCACCACAACATTATGTAGGTGCAAAAAATATTATTACGCTACGTGTATGAGAGAGGCATCATGCTTAAAACACTTTGCAACGCTCCGTGTGCTCTCGCGAGAGCAGGCGTCGAGAGTTTGAAGAGGTGCAATACATATTAACAGGTGTTAAATAATATATTTATTTTAATGGATTCATAGATATAAATTGATACGCTACTTACGTTTTATGTATAGTAAAGGTGCAGAAAGGTAAACCTTTTAAGCATATAAAATACATAACTATAATAAAAATTTTGCTGATTACATACTTTCATATTGTTCATGTTATTCAGATAACAGTCCGTGATCAAGGAGTAGTCACTAACATGACGAATTTATATGCGTAAATTCCATTGACATGTTGAGTGATACCTTAATTATCCTTCCTTTCTGAGAGGAGATTTATATCCACAGTGAAATGATAAAAGCGTTCGTGCTAATAATAATGATGCCGATGGCAATGATGATGATTGTGGCTCATGTATCAAGGTATATTAATACACTTTGATTCTAAATAAATAATTAATGGTATGATCAAAGAATATCAAACAGCCAAAGTCTCCAGTAGAGCCCAAAGTAAGTCGCGGTACCAAGTCGGATCAAACGAGACCATGTTATGTAACGATGAGCTTGTTTATTATCTCCGCATCATTAAAAATGTTTATCATTGAAGCGTCATACAGAAAACACTCCCCAGCACTTTACTCCGCCGCCGCACGAGCCGAGTCGAGAGTAGAGAGCCGAGAGTTTGGAGAGTCGTTATTGCCGTAAATATTCATAAACTTCAACGATGACGACATGAAAACAATGAAATTTTAATTCAGGTAAATCTTACTGAATTTTAACAATGCGACATTTCTACAAGAGTGCTGGAATAGTTAGTTGGTATCTTCAATAATTACATAAGTTAAGAAATTCTAAATGGAAAAAAATAGAAAATTTGCAGCGAAGACTGATAAGTCGCGACCTCGCTGCAATAGGCGGAAGTTCTTGAATAAGGACCGTCGTATAAGCCTGAAATTAGTCAGACTATCTCGAATAAACCTAATTTAATCATGTATATTTTTGTACTTTATGTCATATCTTTGTACATTTTTGTACTTTACGTCATATCTTAGTACATTTTTGTACTTTATGTCATATCTCTCAGAGACTATAATAGCCACCAAGACACATGGTGTGACAGATAAAGAGTCAATTGGTCCAATTTGATAGGAAGTGTTTCATGAGGATGTGGAAGAGAGAAAAAAAAACGGAGGCAATTCAAAGTGTAGTTTAATACCGTCGACACGGACGGGGCTAAGTGGACGTGGGCGGACGGCCGGTCGCGCGAACTGACCAAACAATTTGAACGTATGTACAAACTCTTTATCTCGTCCTAGTGTTCAACTGAAAACACGCGGCATAATATATTTGTATATTAAATGAACAATCCGACCCTTAACCGTGAATATTTACTATTGTGTGTGAGTGGGTGAGTGCGTGCGTTTGTGTGTTAGTACAATGCATTACGTTGTGGACGCTATGTATGGACGGACAAGTGTAAAATCGAAACTACCTTTTTACTTGTACTACTACCTAGTAGTACATACATAGTAGATGATTTTTTAATATACTTACATTTATTTATATATTTTTCTAGGTCATAGTTCGAGTGGACCCTACGAAAGAAGAGAAAGAGATTTTTTTCATTTTATAGAAGAGCGAACGACCATATAAGTAACTAAAATTAAACGGTCCATGCGCGTTGTGCCGGAGTATACAAACAACCAATATCAAACGCGAGTAATGTTTGTTATACACAAGAATAGACTCGCAGATGCGCCGCTCCGCGACCCCGAGAATAAAGTTGGCGTGTCGCACTTTCTTAATGTCTGCTGGGAGTGCGTCCGCATAGCAGCTCTGGAGTGGAGACGGAAAGGGAGAAGGGGAGTGGGAGTGCTCAGGGAGTTTTCCTCAGTACTACTTACAAATCATGGAAGCAATTAACCAAATATGTAGATTATAGTTGCTTCAATGACATGATTAAAGAAATTATAATTAATAAATTTTAAAACTCTCAAGTATAATTCACAGTAAAACTTTTTTTTGTAATTAATAAGTATTAGTAGGTGATTCCTGTAACAACTTTATGCCTGTTTGTGTATATCGACATTGAAGGTTCTTAACTAGGTATAGAAATTCGGGAACATTAATTTCGTTTGTAATGCATGCATGTTAACCACTAGCATACATAAATAAATAAGTAAATGAACGAAGAAATAAATAAAAACAAATTAATAATAATAAATAAATGTAGTACAAGGTTTGAGGGCGCGAGGCTCACGTTGCCGTGGGCGGACGCAGTGTCGCAAGCGAACTCTAAGGCTGACACCGACGAAACACCTCAAGAAATATATCTAATTAATTCTCTTTTATAAAGATAGTCTGATGAAAAGTGGGAGTGGTACTATACTTTTCTGCCTACTCCTTTGATGAAATACAAACGTGATATTACGTTACGTTATGATGGTATAGAACTTCATCATATTTCACTATAGAGCAAACGTACCTATAGTATTTACATATTTACCTCACAAAGTGGTTTTCATAAAGTGAAAACGAAACAACAGCTGAGGAACCATCTTGAGCGATAATGTGTGAACAATATCGACGAGGGAAATAGGAGTTTCCGAAGCCGGCGTTAAAGAGAGTGGATAAATGTAGAAAAATCACGTCAGGTCGCTAGCGACGGAGATATGTACCTGACATTCGGTGCTCTCTGTCTGCCTATCTCAGGAAAAACATGGCGTAAGTAGAAAATAATAAGTTATGTACAAAGTACATTGACAATGTACATGTTTTCTAGCTCGGGAATGAAACGCACGCATAAACGGGCAACGACGAAATATGTATATACAAAATGCAACGTTAGTTAATAGGTAGGTACCTTCTATTCAGCCAAAGAGAGCACTTCAGGTAATTTGACGGCGAAGGAGTCCTCCTTCGTGGAGTCGATAGCTGATCATACGTTAAATACTACCTACTAACGTAGTACTCACTAGTAATGCAGTACTTACTGACGAGTACTACATTATAATGTAAGAAACTTACGTTATAAAAGTACCAATATTTTTTCTAATTATCCGAGTTAAACACTCAAGTTTACGTTAAACTACTTTAAGTTAAACTAAACAAGTTCAAGTTAAATGCTAAAATCACTTCTCAAGGTACTCCAGGGTGTATTCGATGAGAAATATTTATTTGACCCTCGTCTGGGGTGATTACACTTTAAAGTCATAAGTAAGTCACATTCAGTGTTCGAAGCCAAAAATATTAATAATATTTTTGGCTTCGAACACTGAATTATATGATCACGGCGTTGTAAAGGATAGAGACGACAAGAGCTTAATAACTCAAAGTGCGACTTCGATAATTCCCACGATCCGGTAATTTCAAAATTGAATTAGTCCGTGGGTGGTGTGGTCGAAGGACGGCTGACGACACTGGCGCTGACGTCATGGACGGCGTGTAGTGCCGCGGATAGCGGTGTTTTGAAAGGCTTGAATATTGTAACATATTAAAATATCATTATATTATTTCATCTTCATCATCATTATCAGTCTATTATTTTAGTCCACTGCTGGTCATAGGCCTCCCCTGAAGGGTTATGCCCATAATCCCCAAGTTGGACACGCGGGTTGGGGATCGGAGAGCACAGCTATATTATTTAATCGTTGGAAATGTTATAATATATAAGCTGATAATTGTATTTTAGTATGATGTAAGAGATGGAATGTTATCTATTGATAAAGCTTTGAGTCGTTTGGAACAGGAAAACAACTTCAAGTACCAAGAATATGACAAAAATTTTAAAATATTACTCAGACATTTTTACTTTGAAATATTACTCAAATGATAGGAATATTATGGGAGACTCTGTAAAAACAAGTTTTTACATGTGTTTATTTGTGGCTGAATAACTAGTCCTAAACAAATAGGAAAATTGAAAGCAAATTATGTTAATCAGTAGTGTATCTTATATAGTAGCTTCTAAATCATAAATTTTCATTTTGTGTACATATTTATATTAGTTTTACCATAGTCTCGCGGTACCTTGTAATTGCTAAATAAATTTTTTCGTTTTTTTACTCTAAAGGGGTGGATTTACAAAAGTATTTTTTAGAGCGTACATTCTTACCCTGGGCTGAAGCCAGCTCCATACGAAATTTCGATCAAAATAGATTCAACATCCTTTACAATAGGCATTAGAATGAATTGTTTTAGAGGAAAATGTATTATGCTACCAAATCTAGTAAGGAATTGGTACGATATTTATATGTATATATATTTATGTAGTAATAGAATGCACAATTAACATGTATATGATATACGAGTGGTTTATTACTATTATTAATAAACAACACCGCCCTATATCAATTGTGGTGAGGGGATCATT
This sequence comes from Jemadia pseudognetus, assembly GCA_018244755.1. NCBI lineage: Eukaryota > Metazoa > Arthropoda > Insecta > Lepidoptera > Hesperiidae > Jemadia > Jemadia pseudognetus. The sequence continues at coordinate 10,197 of DWTO01000705.1, read as the reverse complement.
TATTTATTAAATAAACAGATAGGTAATCGTGTCATCGATTTATAACAATAATATCCACGGTCAGTAATATACGGGAGATTGTAAAATACCCTCAGTGCTGAAGTTGCAACACTGAACTTGCACAAACGGCAACATTATCGACAGTCTGGTCCCGGTACTTCCCGCCGCCGCGCCCCAGCGCCCGCACTAAGCGACATTTAATGACCGCGTCATCTCTGCACCGGGAAATGATCATTGTTATCGACTTGACGCCACTATCTATCATTGGGTTTTAATGAGAACACGTGAGAAGTTTTGTTTACTATCCAAATGTCCAGTTACTAAATATGTTTTGGCGTAAATTACATTTTTGTTGACAGCTAAAGAACTTCGAACACTTCAAAGCAGCAACGGTTATGTTTCTAAATGATATTCACTTCTGTCTGCATTCATAAATTCCAATGCGATTTAAGTTTAATTTATTCACACCTTATTACATAATTGGCAAACAAGAATATACTGTTGCATTTAATAAGCGTTTTAAAGCTGTGTGATAAATATTTTAAGCTAATGTAGCGGGAGGTTGCTTAAACGTACGAAACGGCCACAAAATGAAGCCAAATTGAATAAGCCCAGCACAGACGGCGGCCGCCGTGCGAGCTCGGCGCACGATCGTCTCTCAACACGCTGGCATGCGACGTAATTGGCCCCAGCCGACATGAGATTTTAATACAGATGCCAACAACATTCTTCATACTTTTGCAATGTTAGTGCGGTACAATTTAGCGAAGGTACAAAGCTAAATTACATCTACATGTCGAGGTTAGAGGGAACGTGTTATAAATAGAATTAAGCTTTAAGAGTGTACTACACTCCTCTGCCTACCTCTTCGGGGATAACAGGCGTGATGTTAAATGAATATAATTAAACTTCTTGAAATAATCATTTCAGATAAATCATACAATGTATAATTAGGTACATCTTATGTACTGTTCTAATAGCGGCTTTACATGGACAGATTATTAACAATTTTCATATTGCACCTATATGTATAGATCTGTCTGATAGTATTACATCTGTTCTATGTTAAACCTCTCTCATTCATTCATTCGCGCGTTGCAAAGGCGTCTGCAGTTATCTTGGCACAGGGCATTATTGGATGGCGTGGGTGCAACCGCATACAATGCATCTCCGCGGTATTGCATAACACTGCGTCGGGTCGCTCGGGCCAATTACGTGAGATGCCAACGGCCCTTGCACACCCGCCGGCGCGCGTCCGGAAAAGGTTAAATCTTTTACATATTACGTATTCTAGAACAAGCTATTATTAGATTTTCTATGTAAATGCTCAGATACGAGAATCTTCAAAGACGTAGGTAATGTCGGATGGTACAATCTCTTCCTGTACAATTGATATTAATGCAAAAGAGGGTGCAGTTAGAGAATTGTACGTTCTCTTTCATAACCCATTATATTTATTTTTATTTTAATCTTATTCCATGGTGGGTTAAACGTTTCGTGAGTGTTTGTATACATAATTTCTGTATGTACGGACCTAACTCTTGTATGATTAGGTGAAATTTTATTCTAAGAAATCGTCTGATTAATGAATGATACATAGGAGGAAGTTAAAGATTCCAATAGTGCTCGATCAGGGATTCGACCTCAGCATCTCTCGATCGGCAGTCACGCTTGGAACCACCCCACCCAATGACCCTTTATTATTATGAAAATATCACACTATGTGCCCCCCAACACTTATTTATGAAGCCTGTAGCAGCTCTTGTTCTAATTTTATTAAAGTTCGAGTTATTTCTCCGCAACGACAGGCCCCAGCGTGGGTGCGCTCGCAGCGGACCTGTCGCGTGCCGCCGACGTTACACAACGGGGCCAGTGACGTACAGAATTGATGTCGATAATTTATAATTAATATCAATTGTAACATTCGACATCTGATTTGACTCTGTTCCTGAAAACGATTTTTATAAATTCTAGCTATCTAGGTGTCATTTGAACAATTATAATAAAAAATTTAACCGTGTCCGGGTAGAGAAAGAATGTATTAAAGAATGCATCGAGAAAGAAGGCACCCAGGGCCGGGAAACATGGTATCTGAAGAGAAGACTATATCCTCTGCTGGCAGATCGCGGCCTCCTTATGCATAGCTAAATGCCCTGGCTGCCTATGGACAGCAACTTAGGCAGTGATAGAAGCTGTGATCTGCGATCCCCAAACCGCATACACAGTTTGCGGATAATGGGCATGACTCCTCAGAAGAGGCCTATGTCTAGCAGTGGACTGCAGTAAACTGATGATGATGACGATGACAAACAAAATTCCGCCATACTGCAATCTGCCCTTTTATCTATATCGCCCTGCATGCATTGGGGAGTGTATTCTTGCTCTGCCCGGACACGGGTACATTTTAATGTAGTACATAATCTTAATTGAGATTGTACAATGTTATCCATGTTATACAGTGAACAGTTACAGTTAGATTAAATAAGGTTCCTAGCTCCTAGAGTACAAAAACATAAACAAGGAAGACGAAAAATGTTTAAAACAAAGTGAACTTGGACTAAGTTAACAAGAACTGTCTTCACAACACCTTTATCCATCTCAAGTACACCTACTTTATCCTAGAATGAGACACTTTAAACACCCTAAAGAGAATTATGTAGGTATTAGTGATAGTAAAACATTTAAAATTCGCAAAAATTCTTTGAAAAACAGCTTGAGATATGAATACAAATTTTCCAAGTACATACTTATGTGTGTTTTATTTTCAACTGAATTACCGCATTCTATCCGAGAAAATAGTAACTGCCCTTGTTTTTGTAAATATACATATACGTTTAAATACTAGTTGGGAATCAGACCATATATGTATATACATAAGATATATACATGTATGAGCGCATGTATACGAAAAAAGATTTGCGTCGATATCGAACATAACCACAAACATCGACAAACCGACATCACTACCGAGACGTATATCTTAATCTACGCGGAATATCAATGAATGGCCGCGCCACGAGGACGTATGGTAATTGACAGCGCGTTGTTTACGACGGATAAAAGATGTTATGAAATAAAACTCGATTGAGAAACTGATATTTATGGAATTGTTTTATTTATGTTCCCTTTTTTTTACTTTGAATTTTATCGTGTTTCGCAACGAATGTAAAATTCACGTTTTACGCCGCCGCACTGTGCGTTGAGTCATTGGGCCGTTTTAATGTGTCAATCCGGTCGAACAAGCTTTTACCGGACTATAATGATTTTTTCTGTTATGCCAGGATAAAAAGAGCGTTACTGCCAATTCAACTTTTGTGAAGGGATTGAACGTTTGTTGTACTTTTTATTTTACTTGTTTTATTTTTCATAGTCTGTAATTCTTGTAGTGTACTGTTAAATACATACAACTTTTTTTAAATAAAAATTCTACTTGCTACAAGGATACAGGAAAAAATCAATGGTGTACTAACAAAACGCGAAATAAAATAGTAAGTATGAAGAAAAAAGCTACCTAACTGTTTAATAAATTAAATCGACTATAATCTGTTCTATAATTCTAACGACAAACGATTTTTATCGAAGAGAATAACACTAACATAGCCGGAATAAGCGGATAATTGGTTCCAATAAGTCCAATTCGAGAGGACCGTCCTCGTTGGCATAACCCTTTGCCGGCCAACTCGTGCCCAATCGAATCGGCGCACAAAGTGACCGCGCGCTGCGCTGGCCGCCGCCCGCGGTCACTCCGTCGGTCTATCCGTTAACCGTCCACCAACACTCATATACCAAGTTGATATAAGTACCATATAATAGAAATGGGATTGATCGTTATATATTTTCGAGATCTAGTGTCTTTTGACCGGTTCATTGGTATAGTGGTTACAAGAGCGACTGCCTATCGAAAGGTTCTGGGTTCAAATTTGGGGTTGGGTGCTGTTGGATATCCATAAATTGACATTTCTAATAGCGGCTCGGGGTCTGGAAATGTGCCCGGTATGCGACAATAGGTTCATCCCCTATTCCATAGTGAGCCGTAAGCGTAACTGGTTCTCTGTCTACCTTTTCGGGGATAACAGGCGAGATGTTACTATACGTGTAGTATATTAAGGGTGATGTGTCTAAGTATCAAATGTTTCATATTTTTTCGTTGACCAATTCTCATACCTATTCACCATTGCAACACCTGAAAAGTATATCAAATTGTACCATGACTATGGATACTATGGTACACTATGGATTAACCCTTTCCATTCTTAGAAGACATTTGTGTCCAACGGTGTAAAATGAATGGATTCATAACAATTTGTGAGATTTCACATATGAAAATGCATATGTATTTAAAGTTAACGTGATCCTTTAAAATAATATAAGCATCCCTATCAATTCACAGAAACAGGTATATCACGATAAAAGATCAATAAATAGTAGATGAAATAAACCCTATAACGTTAATTCCCACAGCGACAACCCTCCGGGGATCAAATTGACCCACAAACGAATCGAATCACAAAGCGAGCCGGACGACTGCCGCCCGCTGAATTTAAATCACGTGGGGCTTTATAAAATTATAAAATAACAGGCGTAATGTTCGAAATGTTATCTCGTTTGTATGCGTCGCGCGCAACTCACTGGTGTTTCCTGAATAGATTATACGATAATATCAAATAGGCTAACGGCTACCTGCTTTCGTAAATCCCGACGAAATTGACAACACCAGGAAACCAAAACAAGTCTTAGGAAATTAAACCAAAAGAAATCTTAGATTACTCTTAACGATCATGTGGTCATGCGCGATTATTACAGGTTAGGCAGAGAGCACTGAACGCTAGATATCTTTGCTTGTCTGATCTGACGTGCTTCTTCTACACTCATCACCATACTATTGGTAATAATGTCTTTATAAGGAACTTTTTATAAGGAACTTTTTAATAGATATAATTATCGAAGCACTGCAGACGATCCTTTGTAAACGACATCGTAAACAACGAATTGGATCACAGAGATTGAGACGACAAAGAGCGTCCAGGTTGGTTTACGCTCCATTCAAATTTCAACATACTCTCCAGCATATACACACATAAGTACATATACAAACTCGAAAAGGATCATCCAATAGGGCCATTTCCGACTACACCAGTGTCAAATACCAATCAATGAGATAGGTATGGTGTTCATTGATTAATACGAGGCTGTCTATTACTTACATTAGACTTGTATCAATCATACTTTGTACTGTTATATGACTAAAACCACAGCGAAAACTTAACAAGTCAAAACTGAAAACTTATGGATGAATTGATACCGATATATGTATATATACATACGTATATCTAAATATGTACTGGTATTTATATAACAATATTGCTATATAAAAGATATTGAGCGGTATACGGTACTTAATACGGGAACATTGTATACCGTGAAAAATGAACTGTAAGCGTTTCATTACAAATAAGCGTCACCTACGTACAAACATATTGACTTACCGTAACACTTTTACGTTCCATAGTCCGTGCAGCGTGTACGCGTTTTACGTTATAGTAATTATTTTTCGTATTATAAAACTTGACGAAAAAAACATTCATAACCAGTATATTGTAATAAATATATTTAAATGATTATAAGTAACTTGATTGGCTTAGTATAACTGTTACGTCGCCATTATTTCCATTATACTCAAAAACATATACAGTCGAAAAGTAAGGAGAATATTCATTATTATTATAATCTGCAGTACCTATTAATGTATTTTTATTTTTTTTATTCATAGCGTTTATCATTAAAGGGGACAACGCGATTTTAAAGACGAGATCGTAAACGTAGACGTTCGTAGAGCATCTACGATAAGAAACGATTTGAGTGATTTTACAGAACATGGAGGTGCTGAGAACTCAGTGCACAACTGAATGACGTTATAAACAGAGTACAGTCAGGTTCAGGGCGGTCAGTAGCAGATATTGCTAAGTTATTTTTGCGGATAAGTATTGACTTCGAATACATGTTATAATAGGTACTAATAATAAAATCTTGACGCAACCATCGGGTAACTACGTATCTTATAACAAACTAAGAATAAGAAGAAGGTCTGAATAGTGTATAAACTGATATGGATGAAAAATATAAATATCTACAATTTAATATGCATATATAGGTACTCAAATAATTTAACATCCAAACAGAATACATATTCATAGTCATTATAAAAAAATATTCTTTTCGATCCACAACCTCCAACTCAACAACATGAAATATTTATCAAGATGTTGGTCAACTACTGAATTACTTTTTGTGAATTGGCTCTGAGCCCACTTAATATGTATATTAATAGTACATATATGTATGTATGCACGTACATACGTATACAAAACATGTAGCCATTTTGATATCTTCATGATTATCCCATTTCATTAGCGCTAGGCGTCTCGGATCAGTCGCATGGAGCGTTTCGACTTGATTAATTACACGTCGTAAAGTTACCATAACGTGTCACGTCACGCGATTTAGTGCCTTGTGACACGGTAATACATCACACAAGGGAGTGCCGCCGCGTAATACTACAGCGGATGACAACGCATTAGACGCACGTCTCATTCATTGTTTGATAGTGATCGGTAGACGATTAGCAATTAAATTATATCATATATTTATTGCCATTACAATTACTATATTAACATGTCAGGTGCCTTACAGGGTAGGCAGGGAGCACCGAATATAACCGTATGTAAACATTACAGGTAAACATAGAAGTATAAAGATTAATATAGTATCTATGTATTACACTTAAAGTAACATACGTCTAATTTAAATTAATTGGAAGATTTCAGTAATGAGTCCAATCGTGCACTCGGCGAACTCAATCGCTGGTTGTGAGGCCAGCGGGGAGCGGCAAGCGTATAACGTAGGGGAAATGTGGTGGTGCCTTTATAGAGCAAGATTCAAGTCATATCCTGTGTTGATGGATTGATACAATTGGCTAGATTAATCTTGAACATTGCTCAGTGCGAAATAATAATTTAGTAGCAAATAACTGTTGAATAACGAATAGGCTGAATTCGTAGAAAATAGTATATACATAGCATTTTTTTCATTTCCCCTATATTTCGAGCACAAGAGTATTAAAGTGCCTATTAAAAAGTTTTAAAAGGTGACGTCATGATACATGAAGTCTTCCTGAACCGGGGCCCACACATTTTCATACATAAACAAGGGTCCTGTCAGAGTGACAAGACTTGAACGATCGTCGCAGAATCTGAATGATAGAAGTTAAGAACGTGATATTTTGACAGTAGGTTATTTTTATGACGTAAATATTAAGAAGAAGGATTAAGAAAGATTTTTCATAAATTACACTCCTAAAAGTAAAAAACATTAGTACGGAATTTCGTTTGTTTTGATGTTAGATCGGTGAGGTTCAATAGGGAACGACTCAGGTTAACCAACCATACAATTTATATTAAGGCGTAAAAAATAAAAAAAGCATAAAATTTAAGAAAAAGTTTAATTTGTCCTAATTAAAAAAAAAGAATAAGTTTTATAGTGTCGGCAACCGTTAAAATCGAAAAACCGTATAACAAAAATGACTACATATGTACATAAATGTCGGTTAATACACATACATAAAATACTACACATAACACAACACAAACACTCGTGTTTTTGAAACAATACGACAAAACCGATACAAATACCTACCTACTAGCCTACCTACCTACTGTACCTACTTGCTACGTGTTTTTTTAATGAGTAGGTACACTAAGTATTGTGCATCGAATGAATTTATCATAATATGTTCCATAGACAGACTATAATTACCCTTCACCACGTATTAGTAGGGTTAACAATGTGTCTTACCGGTGAAACGGCAGTGAAAATGTGACGCGTCTACTTAGCATTGCATGCAACTACCGGCCTCGACCTCTTACCTGAAATGCAAATAAACAAAAATCAAAAATAAATATTTAAGAACCGAACTCGCATTTGACGACAGCAAAGGCGATCGTACTACAGTACGGTATCGAAACTAGCGGTCACGTCAATATCCACTTGGGACCGCTGAGTTAGCAAATTATTCATTTATTTCGCTAATCGTATAGATATACATATTAAACGCCGTAAGGGGCCTGAAGTGATGATAATAAGTATTTGTAGTAGGATAGGTGGTACAAGAGGCTGTGCTCTGACATCCGCAACCCGCATGCCCAGCGTGGGGATTGTGGACATAACCCCTCAGGGGTGATGACGACGATTTGTAGTCGAACAAATTTTCGTAAAAATTACACAAGGGCACCGTTAAAAAAATTGGAATAAAAACTATATAAAATATAATCATTTTGATAAACAAAAACCATGAGGCATAATAACAAAACTTACTCAACACCCGCAAAAAGTCAAGAACGCTGTCAAAGTTCGAGCCGGGTCGAGAGTGAGTCGGCGGGCTTCGTTACGTCGCCCCTGCGCCCAAATATAATATTTCCCAACAACCGCACCGCCCACTCCTCCGGAAAAAAAGAGGGAAAACACTCGAGAGCCCAACACAAAAAGAGCATCATTAACCCGCGAACTCCGGTCATAAGGCACCGGTTCAAGAGTCACCACGAGAGCAACCAACACGGGACATTTCACTAGACTGAAGTAAGAATATTTCGACGCTGCAAATATGTATAATTCAATATTCATCTATAAATAAATGTAAATAAGTAATAAATTTGTTTACAAATAACAAGATAAGTCAATGATGAAAACGAGTAGAGTTGAAATTTAGAACAGACAAATAAGTACTTTGGTCGTGTTGTAGGTATTGTATATAATAAAAATAGAAAACTTGTATACCATCACTTATAATAAGATTAGCTTGTAATAATTATTATTTAATACTAAAAGAGAAAACAACAAGTCAGGATTAGGACGGAAAAAGCCCACACTCGATTTTGCTGTGGGAAACTAAGCATGTCCCACTAGTACCGATTGAATGAGAGCCACTTTTTCTCGTGTAGTTGAGCGTTGAGGTAATTTAGTTAAAATTCCGCAGAAAAAGAAACATGGTTACATTTTAATGCGACCCTTGTGAAGATAATCGGTTACAAAATTATTTCAAAACTCGCTTTCTACAGAACTCAGTACGCAAAAAGTGACAAACGTATAACTCATCCTGGAATTCATGATTGACAATTCTATTACTAAAGAAGATTCACACTAAATGTACCAGTCTGTCTAAAACAAAGTGAGCCACGTGCACTCATCAGTTTCAGCTCGCCTCTCGCTACTCGCCCGTAGTGCGACACACACGTGACTCACTACGAAATGGGGGGTAAACAAACTTAACAAACGACGGGGAACCTTCAAAGGCGATCTCGGCGTTCGTACGCGTACGGGGGCGGTTATAAAGTACCTTTGACACTTGAATTAAGTGACTATGTTTAGTTAAACGATAAAGGCAAAGGAGAACAAATAGTATTCATAATTGTTATTATTATTAAAGGGTTTATATTAATTCTTAATGAAATACTTGGCATTATTTTTAAAGTATAAAGTATTCTTAACTGTTACTTTTGTCTTTATTCTAGTACAAACTTTGTAGCAAACTGTTGTAAAGTTGTTTTGACGTGTAAGGGTTTTGTACACTAGATATAATAAACATTTTCGCAATATAGGTATATAGAGTTTCAGCCGTTATGTACCGGTAAGAAGCAGTAGATGACAGTAGCCGATGCAAACCCGCTGCTGGGCACGCCTAATGTCCAGTTCTTGGCACGAAATGTTTCTCTATCGCGAAGTGTAATTATACATTTTTAACTGCAATTTCCTCTGAAGATCCTCAGCCAAATTTTATGACTTATCTATTAATGAACATCGAGATTGTGGCGAATTCCAAAATGGACAAGTCAAGTAAAAACTGACTAATAATCTCATCATTATTTTGTGGACGCTATAAAAAGTCAATTCCAATACATTGTGGGCGATGGCACCGTAGTATCAAAACGAATAGAACTATATTTATAACAAGACATTAAATATACAATTAATATTACCTGCTCCGTATTCTTTTAAAAAAACCGAAAGAAAGTCAGACTTGTGTAAGGAGCGCGCAGTTACAAAGAAAAAGATGCGCCCATATTTCAGGCGAGTGGATAAAAGGAGAGATGCCTTTAGTTACACTTTTCAGATTCCCTTTGAGTTTCGTAAAGCTGCGCTTCAGCC
>DWTO01000704.1:0-19360 GCA_018244755.1 Jemadia pseudognetus | reverse complement strand
AAAATTACCTTTTGCGCAGTTCATTTAAAAACTCTAACTGCCCAATACGTCTTGTTAACTACCTATCCTTTTCTGGCACTCGTTGTCCATACAGCGCTGTTGCATCAGTAAAATAATGAGATTCATTAGTAAAGTGTCGTCGATAGCCAAGGGTGACATAGGTTCTTCCTGCAAGATTCTATCTGCAAGATCTTGCTTGTTTAGATTACCTACATACATTACTTACACGACTACCTTGCAGAATGAATTCGGCTATCTGTTATCTGTTTTTTAGCATTAACAAATTAAATATGTTTTGTGCGATCACACAAATAAAATCATCCAGAAGTGTTGCTATTATCGCTCTCGTAATGGCGAAGTGAAATATAAAGTGCTCGTCCATTAGCTAGCTAAAACGCTAGATTCACCGTTTGTACATAGTATGTGTAGAGCGCTTTTTAAAAACGGTAAGCCATTAAACTACCATAGGCTGGCGGGTTTTTATCCGCAGTTCTCTGTTTAGTGTAGCTTTTTCATTATTTTTTTGTACCTTGATATATTTGACAATTCAACGAATGAGTCCTCAATAGATATTGACAAATGACCAATGAATCCTGGTGAAACAAGAAACATGACAAGCACATTACACCTACTATGGTCACATACTGCATTTCACCAGCTAGTTGTATGCTCAGGATCTAAACAAGAAACCGTACCATGTTCTTTACTCTGTGCTGATCGAAAAGGGCTTAGTTGTAAAATAAATAGTTTTTAAAGACTAGTAAACGTAAATTATGCCTCGTTGTCGGTCTAGATTTATAGTACATACATATTTATATCCCCAAGAATATGTAAGAAATCATTCGGTGGTAGATTAAGCACATTCGTAAAAGCTTAATTTGTTTGTAAAATAAAAAGCTCTAATCTATTTTTAGTTAATGTTTTGAAATTATGCCTGTAAGATTGTTTATGTAAACGCACTGTACAAAATTGTTATGACGCCTCATGGTTATGTCACTTGTCATCTTTGTCGTTAGTTTTGGGTCATTAGACCTTAATCAATTAAAAGTTCGGTCGTGCAACGAAACCTATCAGTACAACTGCTGTGCTAGTATAGCACAAGGTTGATTCAATATGGCAAAAGTGAGTTGTCATCCCTACAGGTACCACTTGTTACAACGACGATTATAAATTTGCATACGCTAAAACGAAAATCAGGCCAGTCGGCCTGTCGCATTAAGATTAATGACATTACCTTGGGGTTTATTGCGTCAATGACAACAATGCCAATGACGGTACCGAGTTATGTGACTGTACAGTTTTTACTCGAAATATACTTTATCTATATGATTTCTGACAATGCCCCCAGATGGACTCATACATAGCCTATAGCATACACAAATTCGATCCATGTTTTACTTGTGAATAAAGATTTTGTTTAATCAGAAAACTTTATATTAACCATTTACAAACAAAAAATTTTGGACATATTTTTTTTAATGAGCTCTTTATCTCCGGTAGAGATAAGCGATTCACAAAAAGTCCCTTCCTACCGCATTTAAAGTAACGAAATCGCTACGTAAATCTCTATAACTGCACATTTTGGGGTTGAGACCAAGTGTACAGATTAGATCTCGCATGCGAGTTTTACGGTCGGCACCAATGTTGTAACATGAGCAGGTAATGGTATTCGCATCTAAACGAACTTAACGACGGCGCACACATGGCATCCGTTGAATGAAATATACCATTTCTGAACTCAGAACTTTACTGGAATGTTTACTAAAAGTAATTTCGATAAAAATATGATAATCTTATGATAAGTACGTAGAAATAGATAGAGATACGGTGTGAAATGACTTGTGAATTAATGATAATTATGAAGCATTTTACTAATAATAATAACTATTGTTATTTCTATACCTATTGTTATTTCAATACCAAGAATTATAAAAAAAATATTATTGCGAAGGATTTCTGGCCTGTTTTAAATTTTGTACTAAATAAGATAGCATTACAAATCCCTATGAAATAAGAACCTTATTTACACGAAGTGTAAGTAAATTGATTGGGGCCCAACAATTTTCATGCAAATAACGATCTAAATTGATTCCGCCGCCTAAATTGCGGCAACCGGAGTTTCCTGCCCTGGTAATGAGTATCGGAGTTATTGCACAAACTGTAATAACACTCGCTTAGTTGACAAATCGCCACATGGCCGGTTTAATATTACTTTCCAGTATGGCAAGCATGAAAGCTATCGAATTCATAACCCTTTAAGACAAGATACGTGGAAGTTTGACAAGGCATCACTTTATGTCCGCTGGTATTCATATTACACATACAGGAGTATGTAGTAATAATCACACCTGAGAAGTTATTTATATCATTGATAGATGGTTAAATGCGTATGACTATGGAAATACATGAAATGTTATTAGAGATTAATGTATTATTAACTATGTTATGCTATATGAATGAAACTGGATTATTGGTTACAAGTAACTTCATAAATATTGTTGAAGTAGGTTACAAGTTCCCGTTTATAAAACTGTCGCTGCGGTCTGTATGCTAGTAAATATTTAAACCACTAGTATATGTAAGTATATGAATCAATTATTGGCAAACTTGTTCTCTCTGATTATTCTCATTATCACAGGTTTGTCTCGTACACATTGTTTGTTCGTTCATTGTTTGAGAAAGGACAATGTTCTGGTATTTCACATAAATACGTAGTGTTAAGGTATGCAATTTCGTACTATTGTTTACGGTTACGCAAATATCGTTAAGCAATTTAAGGCCTTATAAGGTGTGGTGTTAATTTTCTTCGTTTGACCTTTGAAAGATTTGATATGGCAATCATTGTTGATAGACTTTCGATACGGTGCTTAATGTCAATAAATCAAACTAATTATAGGTACTGAAGTTTTTATGTTACTTTAAATAATATAATTCTCCAGCAAAGTTTTTTCGGTCTTATTGTTAAATTTAAAAGTAAATTTTCTTTCAAAATGAATACGCAAAGGCATTAAAAAAAGTTGCCCGAATCGCAAATGAATTTCTCTTCTCCATCGCTGTAATGAATAACAATAAAATAAATCGCATGCTACTTGCTTTCGTCCGGCGTTTAAGATATTTCAATTGATGGCATTATTTTAATTTAATGTTAATATATTCTTGTTCAATTTCAGGTAAGTCGTTACTTTTGGCGGTTAACTCAGCGCGTGGTAAGACATCAGACAACGTCGTTTCGTCACAATATATTTGTAATTTAATGAAACGAATTGAGTAAGTTAATTCGTGCCAGTTTTCTATATTAACAATTTAAAACAGGTTACGTAATACCCCAAAAAATAAGACCATGCACTTTAATCTTGAACATGTGATAATTTTTTTTCACGTCATAATGTTTGTGTATTGTCGTATTGTCCATAGGTATATTAGGTATTATTTTATTGTCATACTTCGTTCATGCAACCCAACCCGAATGATCGTCGTGAAGGAGTCTCGGGAGAGACCTATGTCCGGCAGTGGACTGCAATACGCTGATAATGATGATACGTTGTTCACGTATTTCGCTATAGTTTATTTCTAGTAGAACTCTATTATGTTACCAAACCTACATATGACTTGAAACACTGATAATTATGACATTCATAGAAACCACTTACTTATCGCGATCATAACTTGGTTTTCTGTTTTTTAAGGCTATTTGTGAAGATTTACTCGTTACGTACCAATTTTATAGTGATTTTGATGAAACAAAACTCTTGATTGGCTTAATGACGGTCGTTTTACGATTGCTATAGAGACGCGTGTTTCTTCTTGGAAACGAAACGTTTCAGATCATTAATTAGGTCGTCCATTGTTAATTTATTTGACGATTATATCAACGTAAAAAAAGCATTTTTTACGTTACATACCTATATGTAAAATCCATTATATGGTTTATGTGCTCCGTCTTATATAAAACATGTACGTACATGATTCAAATTGCTGTCAATTAAAGTAAAATTGTTATCTAATAATCTCACTGAAGCTTTCAATTGTAAATTATAATTTAATTTTATAAATGTGAATAGGTTAATCCATTATTTATATTTTACGAATCTTCATTCGCCATTGGTGTGAACGAGACCCAAAATCTTTTAGAAGCGTACATGTATGTATCCTTTCACATAAGTAAAAACAATTAAACTGGTTGACCTACATCGCAGGTGAAACGCACAAGCCCGACCGTTTGTTTTTGTTTAATGAAATTTGGCAGTCATGGGAATAACGGAAAAAGGAACACTGTTTTGGTTTTTGTTTTGACCGTTTTTAAATACATTATATTGTAAATTGATATAGATACGATCTACATATTATCAAAGGTATAAGAAATGGTTTTACTATCAAAATCATAGTTCAATACTTGTTCAGGTCTGTACGGATAGGGATATTTGCCACCCCGCCCATCTTTGCTCACCTTTTGTGCCCTGATATGAAGATATGTACTGTTATGTTAGTTGGTTTACGTAAAACATGTATATAAATCAAATTACGAGTTGGAAATATGTATTTCAATTTGCATTTATAAACCTATGCAACTTCCTACGTAATAACGATTCATAACATGTACTTGGGAGTTCTGCCGGGGTATATGTTAAGCCCATTATTGTAGAAACCTAAAATTTTGATTTCTTTATTGTAGTCAATACAAAGTGATTAAAATGTAATACCCGTAATAGAATTCGTGCTCCAGTCGCTTAACGTAACGCTTATGTAAATTTTCTGTTATCTGCCTGTAATGTTTTGTGTTATACAAACTAGGAAATACTAATAATAAGCTCTCAAAGATGGTCAAGGCGGCGATCGATCCGGGCCGTGGATCGCGTCCCGAGGCGGCGCGTAGGCAAATGGACGGCTAATTGCGTAAAAGAAGAAAAAATAAACGCTGTACGTTCCCATTGCATGTTGACGGCACGGCAAATATTAATCAAAGTCAAGCATAAATATCTATAATATTTCCCATTGATACAGGTTTTGCGTTCGCGTCTGCTAAACCAAAAGTGGTCATGAATTTGCTTTTAATGTCCATAGAATTTTTATACTAAAGAACAATTTTCATGTCGGCATATATATTTATTATATATTAATCTATTGTAACATTTTATTCAAAGGGCACATGTTATCAATACCAAATTTAAATACGGATTTCTCAACAAAACAAAACAAACATGATGTTCAAAATTATTCCTTTTGAAGAAACAGAATCAAAACAAAGAAAGTTACCAAAACTTGCTAATGGCTTGGCTTATCAATCCTTATCATTTTCTAAATAATGTTTACAATAGGTAGATGATTTGTACTGACGGATTACATACAATAAACTTCATTCATATCCTTATATGTCTACTAATATATTTAATATAAATTATTACAATATATTTGAATATTTCATAGCCAGAAATGGAAACGCGCAGCGCCCGATGGAATGCATTTCGAGGCAAGATCACAATGAGCCCTTGGAGTAATTTCCTTAATTCCACACTCGGTGCTTGTTCCCGACTATATACTACATTTATATAGAACCTTTCTTTTCGGCATACCATAGCATAATGGCGTCGAACTGTGGGAAATAGGAGGGAGTCGAAATATCTCGCGAGGAATGCATTTATATAAATTCCATTATTGGTTCCTCTTACAAACCTATAGAACTTACGGTATTTGTTATTGTGAATTGATTAATCATTGGTATTGTTGACAGCTTTTTATTTGTACTCAAGTTTTGGGTTGCATTTATTCAATCCATTGAACACGATCAGATCTTATTTATTAATACTTCATATTTTGAATTTGTAACGTGTCAGATGCGTCTGAAATAAAAATTACTACATTTTAGTTGGTTTTACCTTTATCTATTATCACACTAGAATCCATTAGACCTCTAAAATTCCCTAATTCAATGGGAAAGTCGTGTACAAGTCTCCTACGGAAAGGGCGTTAATCAGTGTCCTGGCTTACTTTATAACTATGTAGTCGGCGCCGACACGGCCCGTGGCGTTTGGACAACTCAAACACGTCCGGCGACCTAGTTCACCATCACCAGTTCCACTGCTGCCAGAACAGCCGCTTTATGTAATGTTGTGCAGGTACACAATTTTCTCGTCAATTATCTCTTTACGTAACTCACCGCAATGGGCTTTAATTGCATAAAAGACATTACGGCACCATCATATTTTTTATCAGCGTCTCTCAAACGCTGGTCACATTTAATAGGTCTACCTGCTTTCAAACATCATATATAGAGTTGATTTAGTTCTAAAACAATCTCTATTAATGAATTATAAAATTTATAGTCCTCTGAGTGTCAAATATGGACTGTAGCTAGTAGTCTAGACATGGTTAGGTTGCGTATGAGCGCGGGTTGTTCGCAGAATCCTAGCGCTCTCCGCAAACTCACTCGTTGCAGCTATTAGAACTGCAATCTTTTTACGTCGCCGCATACTTGGTAAATGCACTGAATAAGTGACTGAATACTTCAGTGTAACAAGAAGGAAGGTACAACTTTGGGATATGTTTATTGTTTCAAATGGTGGGTAAGTTATTGGAGTATTTTTTACTCATACTTTTAACATGAATTGAGAATACATATATTCTCCATGGAACAGTCCAATTTAGAATGTTATTTTTGAAATTACATGCATACATTCATAGATATGTATTGTTGGCCGTTTTGCCTAGGCAGGAAGAGTTTGGGGGTTTCCAACAGCTGTGGTCTTAAAATTTTAAATACTTAATTCAAGTTTGTTTTTAATTTTCCTGTTTATGTGCGGTAATATAAATGTAACGTCGTGGCGCCTGTCCTTGGATACTGTTTTAACTTCGTTCTAAGAACTATAATAGGTACTTTAGTCATATTACCCGAAAAAAATATGAAGCCAATATCATTTGAGTCATTGAATTCTAAATAAGTTTGCAAAATAACATCTCATTTATATGCATAACAGAGACATCAGTCATCTGCCACGCATTGTTTGTTGAAAGCTAGCAATATCCACTGTGTGGTCGTCTGCTTTTAATATGTTGTTGATATATTGATTTTGTGCTCAAATTTGAATAAAAAACAATTTAATTTTTATCTGGATTGACCATTCAGTTGTACGTTACTTTCACAGAATTAACTTGTCTTCCGTACGTTATGCTAAGTTGAAGTTGAAAGATACCGGGCCATTTCCAAATGATTACGATTAATATTGCGATACTGCAACTAAAGAATAAGCTAAAAAGTTCGGAAGTTGTTCAATAGGGCCTCGTTGCGCCGCCTGTGGTTGAATATAAAAAGTTATTTTAAATATCGTACGCACCAAATATGGCGAGGAAACTACGGAACGCGGCGGCGCGCGACGCTGCGTACCGCAGTAGGCCAACGAGCATTCCGATGTGTGATTTCATAGTCGAATGGCTATTTAGACATGCGGCGAAAATCGGTGAGGCATGCGCTCGACTATCCCTCGAGCTCTCAATATTCATAACGGGCTGCCATTGTTTCCCGCCATCGCGAACGTCACGTATGTACCGGCGCCATATTGAAAGGGACGTGCTGTTACGCACCCAGAATCTGTAGACCCTCAAACTATGACAACTTCGCTCAATCACCGTACTCGAATAGATAATGTAAGGTCAGCAATATCTGGTAGTTTTCTTGACCCAAAGACAATTATGAATGTATCTCTCGGAAGAGCCGCAGTGCATTAGAATCAGCTACCAGCGTCGCACCTGTGTGGTCTTCCATTTTAAATAATTATTTTAGGTGACGACTTACATATTTGTTCACCGGGTCAGTCTTTTTATATTAGTCCTGTAACGGGAGTTTGTACTTATGTGTGCATCGGTATTGGCCTGCCTGGCTAGTATGTGCGTATTAAAAGTATTTTGGATTGTGATCGATAGTGGCAAATTTTGATAAGGGCATTTCTCCTATGTACGTTTCTCCTAGGACACGTTTATTAATTTAGGTCCAAGTTATTGCCGTAAGAGAACATTCATTTAACCCTTTAATTATAAGGTCCCAAAATGACCTTCATGAAGTATAATTGGGAAGCTGAATTTTCTTCCTTTCCTAGTTTTTGGTTCTTACTCGTATTTCTATCGTTTCATATTTGGTTCCCTCACGCTCAATCGTTTTTAGAGCATTGGCAATGATTCTAGTCGGACGAGATGTTCGGTATATACGTGCCCTCAGCATTTGTGGCTCACTAACCAACCGAGTGTACTATTTTTAGCGGTCCCTAGTCATAAATTGCTTTTAACAATGATGAACAAGGTTGATAAGTGAATAACAGGCGTGACCTCGAGCACGGCGTATGTAGATACTTGTAGGGCGTTTTTTAACTTTTTCTCCACTGTTATATTTGCCTTCTACATATTTGAATCAAGAACAAATAATGTCTCTCCTATTTGTAGAAATATTTGTAGAAATTAATAAATATTAAACACATGAAATTAATTAATTTCTACTATCTACTACTATCTATCTACTAACTATCACCCAAAACAATTACATAACATTAGCATTAGGAACTCCTATTGAGTTTAAAGAAAAATGCATCTGCCAATTTTTGTACTACCCAGAGTTGCATAAATTGAAGATACATCGAACTTATAAAAAAGTTCTGTTTTAAAATATACTTCGTGTTGAGATTTAGCATACAAAATGCTTGTGATAACAAGTTAAGAAGCTTTAACATAGCTGCGGTATGGATGCTTCTAAGATTTACGTAATGATTCCACCTAGCGTCGTCGTTGATATCAGTTTTTCCCCAGACCACGTCCATGTAAACCTGATCTGCTTATATAAGTGTTTTTATAGCACCATCCAGCTCGCTAATCTCAATATCTTTCGTTGGACCTACCTACATATACGCAAAAAGCATGATTATAATTTTTATTTAGGTATCCTCGCCTTCGGGTCTTCTTTGATTTCTTGATACAACAACATCAATACTTAGTAAGCACTTGCTATCAAGTTTGTAAACTTTGGATCGATTCACCGCATATTAATAAGAATTACACTTAACGCTTACAAGAATTTCTTGTTCCTTTAGTAGCGTAGATACATACACACATTAAAAGAGGTACATAAAAAATATCAAGAATGTAAATTCGTCATTCATGTATCCGCCTGGCCCCGGCTAGCCGGATATTTGAATGATGAAATCCCGAATCGAACCCTCTACAAGACAGATCAGTATCGAAGCATTGAACAAAATGGGTCCTTGAAAATTAAACCTTAATAATTAATTACACACTTTAATAACGATTATTTCGTGAACAAAACCTAGGTTTGCTTACGTACAAGAAAAAAGTTCTAAGAATAAAATCACATGGTTTTATTTACTATTGGTCAACGTGGACACTTACAAATAGTCATTTGTATCTCTTCTTATTCTACTACCGGTTTGAAAGCGACCTCTGAGAAGACCCGGCGAAAAACATAGCACTTGTCCTTTCCATCTCTTTTTGCTTTCGTATTACCGGCTCTCATATCTTTAAATATCATTCTATTTGTTGCAAAATAGAATGAACAGAACTGGGTCCAGTAGTTTGCTTCACAAGTCATCATATTATGTTACATATTGATATTGAGAAACAAGTTTTATAGATTGTTTTATGTTTAGTTACAGTGATTTTTGTCCTCTAAGAATGATTGGTGCGTTGTTGCAATGGTTAGTGCACCTTACTGTTGCACCGTGGGTCTTGGGTTTAATTCCACCCAGAAGAAATATTTGTTTGATGAACACAATTATTGGTTCTGTGTGTTATTGTAAAAAGTACATCTATAACAAAGTGATACAAGTGTTTATTTCTATGTATACATATTGATTATCAGCCGTTGGGTTATCATAACACAAGCTGCCTTAATACTTATTTTGGGTTTAGATAGCTGTGTGGAGATGTCACAAGATATTAAAAGCAAATATTAAAATTAAACATTTCAAAATTTCGTAGTCTTTTCGCCTAGGAGTCAATAACAGGACAGATGTAGAGCAAAACATAAACCAACATCCCAGATTTACGTATAAAGAAAACGAACCAGTACATCGCACTGGTTACATTGTAACCAAACACGCCCCATTTTCGCGGGGATGCGCATAAAAACGGCGCTCAATATAAAACGGGCATGCGATTCATCGTTGACTCATGTGACACAAATCCAATTTGCCTGATGAACGTTGAATTTACTTGCAGTTATTTATAGTTCGCGCACAATAACAGCTTTTTATGAGGCCGTAAAAAACATTCGATTATACAACGCTCGTAAATCATCGGACTGCGAGACCCTAGCCGCTCCAGACCAACGCGTGTACAGTGAAGCAACTATAAATTGCTGTAGAAATTGAAACTCGATTGAATTTCGCGTTTGAATAATCCCCAGGTGTTCCTTAAGCATATTTTTTTTCAATCTGATCGGCTCGCAAAGTTCATCAAGATATTAGCAAGTATAACGTATTTGTGTGTAACCTATACGTATATAGCAATTTCATTATCATCATATTCATCATCAGCCTATTGCAGTCCACTGCTGGACTGGGCCTCCCCTTAGGGATTACGCCTATAATCCCCACACTGGGCATGCATATCCGGGATCACAGAGCACAGCAAAGTATCAGGTGCTACCCTTTTTAGTGCGTGCTCAGGTGTTATGAAAAGTATCATTGTCATTATTATATCGTGATGTGAAGTATATTACAGGGTAACACCGCGTGATCTTCAGAACTGAAACCTATAAAAACACTTCTTTTTTAATTTTTTTCCATTATATAGTATATTCTATAGAGAATATATAGTATATTCTGTCATATGTGAGATGTACGTATAGAATATATAGTATATTCTATCATATGTGTAGGAAGGTACATTGAATAATAGTAAAAATAATTAACGATGGAAATACTTTTTAGTCCTGTATGCTCGAGTTTACGAGTTTAGTCCTTCGCAATGTACAAAGTAATTATACCTCCTCAATCCCCATTTTCGTAAATGCCTATCTCGAATAACGCAATAAAATCGTTACAAATAAAATTGTATCAAAAAATCAAGCACATTAAAATTTTCTGTACATATCAAGAGATGAATGTTCTGAAACGCTCATTAGGAGCTGACCATGGCGAAGACGGATGTAAAAGTGTCATGTAATTAAATATTTCTTTTTTATCTAAGTCGGACAAAGCACTAAGGGTCGTTGAAGCCTGCTCCATTATTGCTCTAAATAGACAGTGGTGCGCGGGCGGGAATGTTAATGGTCGCCATCTTGCGAGCAATGCGGACCGCGTCTTTTTGTCCAGGGAAGACAAACCGCAGGCGGCGTTTCCTCGCATTCCAGCCATAACGCGGATCCTGAAAACGTTTAATTTTAAAGTGGGAAAAATAATAAATGTTATTTAAATGTAACTGAATTGTTGTTGTTTTTTATTATTTGAAGTCTAAATTAAGATTCTTCAATATGAAGTTCAGTTACAACCGCAGGGAGCTTAATGATTAAGAGAATTTGATAGGGCTTCTTGAACCTATCAAATCGCGGATTTGGTTATTTAATAGCTCATTTTGTTCACGAACTTTTTACTGTCATAAAAATCTATTTTTTTTCATTACAATTTGTCCAAAAACATCATATGATGAAGCATCTTAATTTTACTTTCCATACAATACTCAAGTTTGCAATAGTTTGTCACAAAGTATGTTTCACTTTTATTAGTTTATAATTCTACGCATTATATGACTGTGTAGAAAATATTTAGACACTATTTGAGCCACAATTTTAAAATCAACTACTTCTGAATAATTTTTTAGTCCACAGTGGCCCTCAAAATTGTTGAAGTGAAGTATCTTGACAAATAAATAAAAATAAAGAAATCATAGCACTATTAATTTTATGTATTCTTCGGGGATTAGAGACATGAAATTACTTTTTTTATTCCTTGTCGGTGATTGCAAAGAGCGGAATTTATTAGTACATATTCAAATAATTGACCGGTAAATTTTGTTCACTTAACTCATTTATGCTTATTTTATTGATATAGATTGACTACATTGGATTTGTTGTCATAAAACATATTTTAAATGTTTTGTTATTATATGATTATCGTAATCAGGCATTTAATACTTTCGCAAAGTTCAGAAACTTCAGTAAAATGGACTTGTAATTAATGCATTAAGAATTTTTTAGCTTGTGATTTTCAAATAATGCGACTAGACAAAGTGTATGCAGACGTTACGATAGCACAATCAATTAACGCTTCTAAAGATCCGCCCGACAGAATTCACAGGGGTTACGTAACGAAAATTATTGCCCATAAAAAATTCTCGAATATAAAACCGTCAAATCGCGTAGAGATTGTGTAAATTTTATGGTGGGTTCATGACTTATCGACTTTCTACTATTGAGTCGCGCCTGCGACAGATTCACTAATTAAATTAGATAAGCTGTATACCGTTGTGTAAGGTGTAAATTTAGTGTTATATAATATATTTTTATATAAAATTTTCGCTTGTAAGTTCATACATCCTAATCATATTTAGATTATAGATCCTTAAAATTTTGTTCTTTACTTGCTGAACATCTCATTTTACTCCACATCAAATCACTAATGGGGTAGGTCTTATACCCTATTAGTGATTTGATATGCAGTAAAAGAAGACTGTCAGCACGTAAAGCTCTAAATTTTAAAGATCTTGAATGTTTTGATTCTTGTAGTTTATGCGTTATGAGGAATAAGTGGGAACATTTAGTATACTAAAAGAATTCTTCCTCACTTTATTTTTACAAACTGTTACTTATTGATGCGGAAATTAACTAAATAAGCATTTCCTGTATCAACTATGCGTTACTCTTTCATTGACTCTTTCTATAATCAAGTAATTTACGATCTATTCACGACAGAAGCAACGTGGAACGACTAGTCAGTAGTGCTGTCACTCGTGACCTCACACGTTCCACCGATTCGATTAGTTTATTTAATTTAATTTGAAAGTATTCCTTTACACTTCCGCCAATAACATAAAGAGTGAGTTACGAGCGCAAATTTGATTTGAGGAATTTGACAAACTAAATTTGAAATTTAAATACGTTTGTCTGGTTAGTTGTCTGAATGATGAGGTAACCAAAAAAGTGGTTTGTCAGGTACGAACGGCAAGTGCAATTTTATATTCAACAGAATTTTGTAATAAGCTTAACAGTTTTCATAAACCAAATTTAGAGCTATGGACTATCCGCGTGATCTCACTTAAATGAGTGTTCTTCTAAAAAGTACCGAATGTTTTTATACAAGCTTAATTTGATTCGTCCTTTTCTAACATTTACAAGTTCGTATGTGTTTTATCCTGCTCTGTCCTTTACCCTTTCGATACACTCTTAACGGGTTAACGCGATTGCATGGGAGACCGTACTAACCTATGATTATAAGGTAATCAACGTTACCCCACAGAACTTGTAATAAAGGGGCCTGGAATCCGTCACACCTACTTAAACAAAGCATCCCACGCCTTGGAACATCTTGTTATTCTTGATTACGTAATAACTCCTGTGGGAATAACTAATTTCTACTGGAGAGAATTTTATCCCAAAAAAGTAATATACGAGATAAACGTAAAACATAATACCAGTCATTATCGAAGGTCAAATTTCTTCAGTTAATGTCGTAGAAGCATATTTAAGATAATATGAGGTCAAAACTTTGTAGTCCCGAAAGCCAAGGCCAAGTGATTTCAAGCCGATAAATAAAAATGTTATTCCACAAAATATAGCAGATATATAAAGGAACAAGAAAACGTGATGTGAACAGTAATATCAAATGAGTTGCAAAAATTGAATAAAGAATAAGTGAGAAAGATACAGGTTTTACAAGTGCTCATCGGCCATCCATCAGTTATATAGCTCAATGTACCATAAAGTTATAAAACCAGCCAAATGGAATCGAACAAAACATCTTCGAGTGACAGATGTGCACCATCGTGTGCACCAAAAAGTCCGGAATCCGCAAGGTGTTCCAATTATGTGAACGGAACAAGTTCAACCATTTGCAATCAATTTGGCAACACTGCGATACAATCGTGAATTTGTCACGTACTCGCATTTTTAAGCTGTCCTCGCAAGCTGGTCAATTTAATGGCGTCAAAATATTTTTGCCTTTTATTTCGAACAATGAAAGCACCTGTTTTTTACTGTTGCGTATGTAAATTAGATTAATATTTTTGTGCTATTATTAACGTTAATCTTTAACGTTTCTCTTCCGTTTCCTCGCTTTTACCACCTTCTTTACATTCAAACTGGTTTTGTTTAAGTAATCTGCAACCTAATAAGGAAATGTAACTAATAATTTACCGTACAGGTAGTAGTGGTTACAAAAATAGGGTCAATGGAGGTAATTATTAATAATCTTGCGCTTTGATAAACTCGTCAAATTTTTGCGATGAATTTACAAAATGGGTACTATTGAAATTTAATATTTGAGTATCATTTATTTTTATTTCGTGCAGTTCGACTGCTGATAGCGCTTAAGATTAGTTGATTCACAGCCGTATTGTTACCTTAAAGGACCACCCAAACGAGATATGTAATCGATTGCGCAGAAAATAAACATCAGTCGCCATCAGTGAACCAACGGTTAACAGCTTCGACAGTCACAAAAGAAACCAATCGTCAATACGTACTGTCCATTCTAAGCTGACACACCGACACCTCTTATTGCAAAGAGATAAAGGCTATTATAGTTACTGAAACTAACACAAAACGGCCAAAGATAATTTCTATTGACGTAGAAAGTGAGCGAAGTAATTCGTTCCCAACAATTGTGTGTGGAAAGTCAAGTGGCTGTTGTTTTCGCAACGGAGTGGAATGGAAAACGTGTATCGGTGGAAACCAAGTGATTGTTTGCAATTGTCAAACGTTTTTCTGTGCCCCATGAAAGTTACCGATACGAAAAAAGGTAGGATTGCGCTGCCACGCTTCAGTAAAAACTTAAAATAATTTTCGCTGCCAGGCCAATGGTTGTTGTGCTATTCGCTTCTTATAAAAGAAGCGATAACGTAATATAAAATGGATAACCATTTTACATAATTATCATCGATGAACACGAGAAACACGATAATCCTTAGAACATCTACCTACTGTATGTACTGTATGTAATTATTTTTTCTAATCTAACATGTTTTTAAAGACAGCTACAGATGTATGTAGGTAATAATAATCAACCCTCATATTAAAAATATCCGCAAAAGTAATAATCCAAATATGTGCCAACACCAGTAATATTCGATTCTAATAAGTCAATGACATGTAACGCCTTACCAGTAACGCGGGCTCTATTCAAGGAGCTTGTCAAAACATTGGATATTGTATGTCTAAATTCCGACATACACAATATAGCACGCTACACTAATTATTTACACGTGAGAACTATTTTTTTGTGTTCATTGTATCTAGCGTTATTTAATCACGACCAGTGTATTTTTTTTATACTTCTCTATTACAGTTAACATTACGATGTTTTCAAAAGTTGCTTTAATACTTTTGGTATAACCTACAGTATTGGCGGTCATATCATCATATATATCTTGAACGTTTAAACAGTAATCAATTTATTTCACGCATATTATAATTTCTACTCGGTACGTGCTATCTACATTCAATATTTGCTTAGCGAATTCTCATCGAACAGATCTATCTGTTAGCCTAGATAGCGAACAATAAAAAATGGTCTGTCCAAATGCGGTTGGTACAACTCAATCGGATCTGGCCTCTCATACTAAATGATCTGTCGTTAGCCTTGCTCCTCCGCGCAGCCAGCCACAATGAGCTTCATGATCTGGTACAGATCGCTCTCTAGATAAACTTAGATAAATATTTCCGCTGCAAATGTTATATGTTAATCATTGCTTCTTTCAATATTGATTTAAAAGTGGGCGTACTAGGTCGAGGTGCACAAAAACAATTTTCGCACTTACGAATCTTTGATCTTTCAAAAGCAAACACTGGATTTCTTTAAGAAATTGATTGTATACAAATACAGTTCGTTTTTATCTTGGTATATGTTCGTAATGTTATGTAAAAGATTTCACAATACGTCTTAGAAATTGCAATCAACATCTTAAGTGTAGTAACAATGGTCTCAAAGTCGAAATCGTTCCTTTCTGATTAATCTCCAAGAGATATTCTAACTGCCAACTATAATTGCATTCCAATAACTGTTATCAAGCGGATCGAAAGCAATTGTCTAATACACGAGCATTTACAGAAATTTCTAAGCGAAATGGGCACTCACAATTAGCTGCTTCTAAAGGGTTTCCGTGCAAATCTTGATAATTAAACGTTCTGGCGCAGAACCGACTCACCTACCGGCGATTTTGGACCAAGCGCAGCAAATCCAAAAATTGAATTTCGTTTGGCGTCGTGTCAAAGATAAGTCATTGGAAAGTGAAATGGGGGCGCACCTGACGTTGCTTTCTTTACGTCGCGGTGTTCTTTTTGATTCAGTGAGAGTGGTCTAGATACGATAATTGCACCGGTAGCGATTCCGTGACGAGCTCGGACCGACCCGCCTCTGCCGCGGGTTGTCGTCTCGTTTGTACGCCAATTTAACCGACCTGTCGTACCGAGAATTGGTAAACGATCTCTTTATTAAAAATATATTTCTGTCGATTCATTTGATCTCTATAGTTTCATCGAATTCTCTTTGATATCTTAAGTAGATTAGGTGATTGAACAGCCATAGAAGTCGTTATTAGTAAGTAAAAATTGATGTAAATGGTGAAGCGAATGTTATAATAATACTCGAACATATAGGGAAAATAGAGAATTACGTTTTATGGCTACGTTGGACTGCTCGCTACTTGGGTTTGGTGTGACACTTCCTTTAACATCTTAATCCAAACTAGTTTTTTATTGGGTCTGTATAAGCAATGGTCTGTACATATAAAATCGTGACATTTTCGATTAAAAAATCTTTTGTAAAATGTGGTTGTTATAATGTAGTCAACATTTTGAAGTAATTAAAAAATTAATCCAATCCATCTTGTGTCGGTCATTTTCTAACGAAGTGATAAAATTAGCTATTAATTAAACTAGCAAAAGCTATTATTCTAATCAATCTTATATTCTTACCTAAGGTACCATGTTAATTTTGCTTTTGTTAATACCTAATTTGTTTATACTGTAATGAAGATCTTCCGAAGAGTCCATTACGGCAACGAGTGATACGTCTGTGTATACCTCTTTTACAGTAGATACCAACGTTAGTGACAGAAGGTCCAATTCATCTGTAATCGATTGTTTGTCGAAAGTCGTGATTGTATCGATATTTTCGACCCATTGTTGCGTTTTTGCAGTCCGGACAATTCGATAGCACATTGTCGCTTTCTGCTGCGGCTAGAAAGTGACATCTTTGTTGATTTTTCTATTATTCGCCCCGTCCTTTATGTCAGATCGAAATTTCTATTATTATTGTTCATATAATATTACATTTCGCGACAAATTGTTCCTGTGTATAATATAGTGATTCTGCTTTAATGTTCTATTTGTTTACCAACACCTTGATTTAGGCATCGTTTCATAACTATGTTTAGATTTTTATTTTGTCCCTAAAACCTTTATTTGACCCCGCTATTATGAGACTATTTTTTGACCTCTTACAGTCTACATTTCTTCCTAACCAGGGCTGATTATTGATTATGAAAATCTCATCTTGACCTTTTTGCTTCTCGCTATAATTATTTAATTTTTGCCTTATACATAGATGATCCTAAATAAATGTAAATTCGTTGCTGAAAGCTAATTCAGAGTGCTGACGTCATGCTCAGCAATAAACCTTGAAACGATAACGACGCTCTAGTTTAAATTACCTAGACGTCGCATCGCGTGACCTTGTCCAGTGAATTAACGTTCATCATTTGTTTTGCTTTAGCCTCATTCTACTTGTTTCTCCGTAGAAGCAGGTAAATTCAATCTTGTAATCTCTTGGGTATATCATATTTGCCCGTTGCATCTATTTTTCTTCCAATGTGTTTAAAGTTTTGCTAGATTAGCATTATAAAATTTCATCAAAATTGTAACAATTGCTTTTGTTTACGTAAGTCTGTTTTATCCTAAAAATCATTATTTCTACATATTTATTATTAATTGGTATAAAAATATATTTTCCAATAGTTACTTATATTTTGTGTTTCAAATGTTCGTTCGATATACATAAATATGGACACGATTACCATTTGGGGGTTTGTAACATAGAAGTATACAGATGACTACGTAACTTGCATCTTGAAAATAAGTTCATTGTTAAATAAGTTATTTATAAAAATACGTTTGGTTCGCTTTAGTTATTCCGTTGCATGTACGAATAAAGCTGTCCGCGAAGCGATCTCTGAGTGATTAATCTGTAGCTAGACTCGTGCTCAGACTCTGCGGCGCCATCGCGCATCGGCCGCACAACGAAAGTGCAAGTCGCCCAGTTCTCACGACCCCCCCTATCATTCTACCCCTCGCGCAGACGCAACCAGAATCGATTATACTCATTTAGATAGTTTGCACTTTCTCAAAATCGATATCGAAAATCGAATTAATGATGAACACAAATTATTTTATTGTTTTCCAATACAATTACGTTGTAGTGACACATCATGATTCTCTTATTTATGAAGTCTAACAACAGGTTGTTTTATTACGCTTTTACCAGTTATATTTGTTGTCTACTTGAGAATATTATAATTTTTTCTCTCTTGTATATTCTACATATGTATGTCAACGATGTCTTTTACTACTTTTTGAAGTAACTTTGTTTCTATTCCCATATTAACTAACCCTAGCTTAATGTTTCTCGTGATATACTTTAGCTAAATCATTGAAGTCACCCAAAACTAATTAGAAATTCTATAAATTACAAGTCGGTGGGATGATGAAGTGATATGTCATCATAATGTTGGTTTATACCGGTGTTAGTTGAAATAAATTATATCATTGAAGTTGGAACACACGGACTGGTGAGGCGCGGTGCAAGTTATGAGTTGTACAAAAATTGTTTTTTTAGCTTATATGTTGCAACATTTTTTATTTACTTAGTACTAGTTTTTACTATTACTTTGTACTTATTGTTTTTACTGGTATTATTTACCGGTACCTACTACTATTCTATAGTACTAATACTACTTTGTACTAGTACCTAGCATTATTAGCAATACAGAGTTCTGCAGCTCTTTCTATGTAAATAATGTATATACCCTATCTGCTTGTAACTGATACAGATTATTGTCGTAATGTTTTTGTTTTAGTATTTTTTCTCAACAGTATTTTTGAAAAATATATTGATTCTTGTAATATTTTTATTTTATTACGTTACAATTAGCTCGC
>DWTO01000703.1:0-19361 GCA_018244755.1 Jemadia pseudognetus | reverse complement strand
TTCGACCCGGGAATCGAACCCGGGACCTCCCGATCGTCAGTCGCACTTGCAACCAACACGACCAACGAGGCAGTCAACTTGCGGACGTTGTAGTTGAGGCAAATATGTATGTATATTCTCAGAAGTGCCAATGTACCTTTTGGCACTCGCCACTTAAAATAAGTTATTTAACGTAACATCACACCTGTAATCCCTGAAGAGGTAGGAAGAGGAATGTAGAACACTCCCACCTTTCACCAGGTACGTTTACCTCCCATTATGGAATTGCTATACATCGGGCACGTATCCAGACTTTGAGCCACTGCTAGAAAATCTGAATTAGACAATTTTAATAGTGTCCAACCCAGGATTTGAACCCAGGACCTCCCAATCGGCTGTCGCGCTTGCAACCAACACGACCAACGAGGCAGTCAAATAATAATTAAATAATAAACAAATGTTTTCATTTCGTGTAATGTCTGATGTCTGCGACAAATAACCATATCATCACCATCGTTTACGATTATTCATATGGCAACTAATTAATTAACAACGATTATTAAATTAGTATATTAGAGAATTCCCTCGACATCTGATAATTCGTGAGAGTAAACTATACCTCATTTAATATTAACAACGATAATTGTAGCAGTCTCCTGTGGCATTTTCCCTGTTGTTCCCAAATTGGGGCCTCATTAATTTATGGGGTAGGGTGTAACAATTTTAATACATATTGTATCGAGTAGTGTTACAATATATTTGACTAGAAATTAATTCCAAATTGGGGAGATATATTGGGAGATTGTTACAGTAATAGAAGAGTAAAGGGTTGTTGTGTTCTCAAAATCTATTAACGTATTAGAATTATACAGCCAAGAACAAGTTAAGAGGCACATAACAGCCAAGAACAAGTTAAGAGGCACATAACAGCCAAGAACAAGTTAAGAGGCACATAATAGCCAAGAACAAGTCAAGAGGAAAGAACAGTCAAGAACAAGTCAAGAGGAAAAAACAGTCGAGAGGAACATTTTAACAATTTATAATTCACGACAGGAATAATTACCTGTTGGCAGGTTAATCATCGTATAACGTAACATTCTTGTGATCATCATCAAGCCATTTAATAATAGTGATAGAACAATAACTAGTTGAACGTGATGTGGTGGAGACAGGGTGTGTGTTATTTTAAGTGATGCATAGCGTTTTAGTTAGAATCGGTGCAAAACCATTTTAAAACTTCAAGTGTGATAACCCTAACTCTTTACTTCATCACTTTTCACAAGTGGATGTTCCTTATTGACAACCCCACCATATTTCAGGACGCCTTTTGTGCGAAACGTTATTTACTAACATTTAATCCCATTTTTCCAATTATTCATTCGTAAAAGTTTCGCTTAAAATACTATTTAGCTGACACTGGGGATGCATAGCAATATAATGTAATTTCCGTTCCTCTCTAAAGTTGTAATTAAACATGATTGGCCATGTAGCTACCTGGAGACTGGCAGCAGCTGATAAATTGAGTGATGAAATATAAATATACATGAATTGTTAAAAATAGATACTAGATAGATCGACCTGAAAGATTAGCTGCGTATTAATTTGAAA
Organism: Jemadia pseudognetus; assembly: GCA_018244755.1. Lineage (NCBI taxonomy): Eukaryota > Metazoa > Arthropoda > Insecta > Lepidoptera > Hesperiidae > Jemadia > Jemadia pseudognetus. The sequence goes on along the minus strand of DWTO01000703.1, from coordinate 17,774 downwards.
TGATTTATGTTTACACGAGGCTTTAAACTATAGTGATTCATTATTCGGTGCTAGGTATTTTTCTTCAATCGGATGACAGCAGGATTTTTCAGTAAAGTAGGTACTAGTAATGTCGTTCATTTTCACCCAATATTATTAACACACATAAATCTAAATTGTTTACCACGTTCATTATAATAAATGGATACATTATAAGCATTGTAAAAGTTCGCTAATACTCCTACGAGTGCGTAAAAAATTAAAATTACAGATGTGTTGTTCAATATTAAGTAAAATGGTTTTTAAGTGTAAAATTGATAAACAAATAAAAAATATTAATATTGAATTAAAAATAACAATGTAATCTCCGAACAGGTAAGCAGAAGAGTACGCTCCCATGTTTCACCAATTACGTTGACGGCCCACCATGGAATAGGTGGTGAGCCAGTTGTAATTGTTAGTCATTGTTTGAAACCTTTAATTATTACAACTGTTAAACGTAACTGGTGAAACTTGGGACTGTAGGTACTAAATTCCTCTGTTTACCTCTTCGGGGAATACAGGAGTAATGTTACGTATAATTACTACATTATTAATATAAATCTTAACGCATTATCAGAATGGAAGTTTATGCGTCATTAATAAAAATGATTTCAATCCAAATATCCTGCGTCTTCCGCACATTTTTCTTTTATTGTAATTCAGTATTACGGTAACAGATTGAACGAAGCGTTCACTTCATTGATTTTTATACTTCGCTGGATTATTGGGTATGGTGTTTAACGGTCTACCCGCAAAACAAACCCAACGCTCCAATAACACTGATTATTTAGTTTTTAGTTATTAAAAAATGTAGGTATAATTTAGAGAATAAAACGTTAAAATATTTACTAGCAAATTAAAAGGATCATTAAAACTGTATTTGTATTAAAATAAATTAAAATTAAAATTGTAAATTTCTGTATTGTTTGCGTATTTTTATGTAAACATTTAGATGTATGCATATCTAGTCGTATATTATGAATAGGTTTAATATAGACGTTAAAAGGAAGTTTTTTATTTCATTTAATATCCTGTTTAGCGTTATAATGCTCATATAAAAAAATCTACTACTGGACACACAATACACTTTGATAAGAATACTATATACGATACGATAAACTGGCCAGTTAGACTTGACTGGCCCGTTGGCGTTGAAGCATTGGTAAGTGAAAGTGACTGTTGCACCGGGGGTCGTTGCTGTATCTGTTTGTAAAATAAAAAAAAATATGTCTATTTAAGTGTATATTAATATGTACATATGTAGTTTATTAGCCATCTGGTTACCATATCACGAACTCTCTTAACGCTTACGTTGATCAGATGGCCGTGTGTGGAGATGTACAGAGTTATATTACTATATTAACAGGTACACTTTATCAATAACAACTACTAGGTAAAGCGTCTGTACTCCGCGGAGCTCAGTACGAAAGTGCCATCAACTCGGCGTAGCCCCACCAAGAAGGCTCTCACCACGAGTATCGGCTGCACTAACATTATGTCCGTCAATATGACGTCATCGGCAGACATTACGCCATCTAGATAATGATAAGATAATGCTATTAATCCCGGTTATACGAATATATCACTTGAAGCTGCTGCTATAACATAACAATTATATAAAATATAATTTTTGTTTCTTCTTACCGACTTTATATCACATAAAAAATCCGTTCTGTACCCCCAAGTGGTTTTCCTGTGACGGCAGCCCGATAAGGCAACGAAGCGTATAACCCGTTAAAGCGATTACTGCACTCAGTCTACTGACCTTTGGGTTTTCATGATCCAGTTAACTTGCGAAGAATTTCACGTTTGAATCTCCACTGGTTACTACCAGTTGTTTGATAAGACGTCGTTCAGACGGAAACCCGAAAGAATTCCCAATGTATTAAGATGTGGGTAAAAGCGTAAGGAATTAATCAATATATACAAAGCAAGGTTATAAAAAACAGATGGCTTATCTTTACATTATAAGGTATCTGTATTATGTGATTCTGACATATACGACTAGTAAAATAAAACAATGACTTAGGTGCTATTTTGAATAACATGTTTAATCTTCTCGTGCAAAACTTCATTCAGACGTAACGGTAGAGCTGTTTTCGAGGAAACAACCCCTCGATCAGGTTAGGTTAGAAATATCATCATTCTAGCAAAGCTCTATCGCCCAGTTGTCATTATGAACAGGTTAAAACTCTATGTTCTATCTTGTCATTTTACTAAACCTTACTTTGAAATAACAACTGTGAGACACTGAACTGAGATCACAAGTCGGAAGGCTAAGACAGTCAGAGGGTATAAATTTAAATGTAAACAATGTAATGTAACAAAATAAATTTTTTGAAAAAATGTTTACAAAATACATTTTTTTGAAACTCTAGACATGTAGTCATGTACACGGTTTTTAAGAACGCATCTGAATGAAAATTCAAACGTAAATTAGAATTAACCTTTTATTACCGAAAAAATTACATATGTGTGACAATTATATTACTCAAGGGTACGACTTTTGGTTTAATTATTATCAGTCTAACCCCGGTTTTAATGGTCACCATTAATTTTACGTGGCTTGTTGATGGTGCCAGGGCAAAATGATGTAAGCTGTTTTTATATGGAATATCTTTTAAATATGATATACCTACATGAACAACGTAACATTTATAATAGGTACTTGTGTAATTATCACTTGAATCAAATTATGTTGTTACATTAGGTAATTAATTATATAGCGTATGTATTGTTTAAAATATTATATGGAATGTGAGTGACATTATTGTTGTATTACAAAATCTTCGTTCTGACATTGGTATAGCTTCCCATTATCAATTTTGATAAAAATATAGATAACATGATGAAACCTAAGAATGTAATGAAGAGAACAAAAAGTACAGTAATCAATAAGTTTAGCTCAAAATACTCCGTTAAGGATATGTTGGCGGAGGGCGAACGTAAATGCTTCGCTCCATGACGTAGTACGTACTCCGTCCACCAGATGGCGCGCTCCAACGGGAGTTGGGGCTGGTCGTACATCAAATTACGAAGTTCTATTATATTACGACGGTAGCTAAAAAAAAATTACACATTTAATATATAATCTTCACCTTACAAATCTAGCTATCATAATATACATAATAATATCATCATCATCAGCCTATCTCAGTCCACTGCTGGACATAGGCCTCCTCCAAAGAGCACCATCTTGCCCTGTCCTAAGCTTGCCGCATATTGTATAATAATATATCGACCCAAGAATATTTTCGTACCGGTTACTTACCTTTCATTTCTAATAACATCAAGAATTGCATTTATTAATTTGTTTTCTGTTAATGTTGCCATATCTAACTGCTTTCCGATTTGAAAATGTACATATTTCTCTGTGTTGTACCACTGATCAGCAACCATGGGAATGCCAATAAGGGGAACTCCGGCATCTATAGCCTCATCGGTTGATTGAAGACCTCCGTTTGTGATGAATAGTTTGATTTTTGGATTCTCTGAAACATTAAATAAATTATGAATTTTCACATCACACGTTGTAATGCTTATTTTTGTAATAAGCCGTTTTGTTTCTCAGATACCATTACTGTTTTGCAATATTTACTGTGTACACATAGATATTGACTTTATCGAATTCCTTACTTAGTAATGATGATTGGGGGATACGTGTCGATATTTTAATATTTTTAGGTACCCTTGGTACTTTGTCAATATCCCATTTTAAAATAACATCAAAAGGTATTTCGGATAAAACATTCAATAGCATCAGTATTTTATTGGGTTGCATTAAGGACAGTCTGATATGATCTCCAAAGCTTACATATACTATCCCTCGTCTGGACTTGTCTATGAATGTTTGCAAATCCTGTAAAATAAGCCAATTTATTATATAATCAGAATGTACAACCAGATTTGTACAGTTCGTGATGTTCAGTACCCAGTAGATATCAAACTATACAACCAAAAAACTAAAAGATTCGAAAAATGTACCAAGCAGGAAAGAACATACAATTGATTAATATTGTTCATGTAACTTAGTGTCATATAGTTAACATACTTGTGGTAAATCCTCAGTGGCCGTTGAGTTTATTCCACCAATAAAAACAACATTCTGTGGAACCGGACGATTACCTGCCCATATAGGGTTAGTATTCAGAAATAACATGTCTACATTGCTGTTCAATTCATTCAAAGACGGAAAATCAAGGCCAAAATGTCTTTTTAGCATTAGATTAGCGCTTCTCTCGGCAGATTTCATACTCAATTTCAATCTTAAATGTGTGTACAGTTCTGTTATTTTTTCCCAAGTATTAAGGTTGTAGATCCGTCGTCGCCAGTTTGAAGGATATAAAAACGGATGTGATGAAACTCCCATTACTTCGTAATTAGCCATAGTTGCATCTACTGAACTGATTAAAATTACAGGAGCCTGAAATATATGAGACAAACTAGTTATAGTCATTACAGAAGCATCGAGTAACAGTAGGTCAAAATAAGAACGCTTCTCTTTCATCAGCTTTTCCATTTCGGGAGTCGTTAACAATTGTTGAAACACTTGGTTGATTCCAAAAGAGACCATACTCATTTTAGATATTACATCATTCGTTTGATCAGATGTTATCATTATGCCATAGTCACGCCTAATTTTAAGTGCCAAATCCTGAAAATCTATCTCCATCATATTTTCTGGTACTTGCTCTTTGGGGAAAGGGTCCGTAGTGATTAGGGTGATTTCATGACCTCGCCTGGCTAGTTCTTCAGTTAGAATTCTATATATGCTTCCATCGCTTGTAAATGGAGATGGAAAAACTGCTAATATTTTGGCAGCCGTTGCACAGCGCAAAAATACTAAGTAGAATAACAGTTTTAATATTTTCGGTTGCACAGGTGTTTTTATTAACATTTTACATAAATTTTCGTATCAACGTGTACTATACGACTGTAAATAGTTTTTGTCAATGTCGCACATAAAATGTTATCGTTTTAGTAGAAGCCACGACTCAGTCATTTCGATGGTAATTATTTCCCTTGTCATAATTTCAAGAAACTATCAATGTAATGGTTATTCTTTTGTTTTTCATTCATATCTATGTTATTTTAGCTCTGGAATTTATCGTTCTAAAATATTTTTTAATACTAAATTATTAATCTTTACACATGATCATGGAGTGAATATATCATCTTGCGTTTCATATTGGCGGGGTACAAAAATAGTTTCAAATATTACACGTTATCCATTTGGATCAATTCCCATGGGTCGCAGTGAGATTGCTATCCTGGATGGAGTCCGTGATGCTAACCAAATATAAACCTAACTTCATACAGAAGTAACTTCATACATATCAAAGAATATAATGAGAACTCCGAGGTATGCAGGTTTCCACGCGCTAATTTTGTTCGTTTTTACAGCAAATGACATTTAACCTCAAAAATGCATACGACTTTTTAGTCAGTAATAACTGTTCGAATTTTCCCTCAGAACTGAGCAGTGATAGAGTGAAACCTAAATTAGGTTAGGAGTCTAGAACTAAATATGAAGTCAAAAATACATATTTATTAATTTTAACCATCGTCGTCGATCACTCCTGGTTATTAAGATATATATGAGTAATGATATCTATAGTACAATAAAAATCTAACAAGCAACAGTTTTATTTATTAGTGGTGTCACACGAATTCCAGAAATTTAAACATTAATAAATTCAGCATTTACGAAAATGTGATTAACTGTTACATCGCGACTCCAATTTTATTATTAGGTAGACAAAGACCACTGAATGCCTAAATACCTCTATGCTTACATACCTGCTATTCTTCCCTATCATTCTAAATCCATCGTGCGCATTAAAAAAAAATGCAGTAGCATACCTATGGAGTTTCTTTCGTCGTTTCTTCTCCTAGTGAGGCCTTTTAGTATGCGGAGGTAGTTTCAATTTGATGTACCTACAAAAAGTATTGCAATGAACCAATTTTGAACAAATGATGTTTGAATTTGCATATTCAAAATATATTTATTTTCAATGTCCTTGTTCTTTTATTGAACAATTTGGTTCGCATTGAGCAGGTAACATTTTGTTCCGTTGTATAGTCTAGACTAAGACAAGACATAATGTATGTTTTAGTGCCTTATGTACAATGCTAGCAATGTTATGCATTGACTGATCTCATGGAGTTCTTGCGTCTTTTATAGTGATCGCTAATTCGCGTCTAATTAAAATATTGTTAAAATAACAAAATGCAGTAATAATAATCGTTTGCTATTTTTGTCATTATCGCTGTCATCTTTATCATTAACCTTATTTATTATTGTACATTTGAACACAGAGCTCCATTCAAAATAGTAGGGTTAGCTGTAGTTATAGCAATTACATTACGTGAAATTATTTCATAAAATTAAAAATTAATAATAATAACATACAGTATGGTCTTCCAACACATTCTTTAACATACAATTAATTTAATCTTTCAGTTCGTTTTATGTAATTAATTTATTTCTTTGATACTAATCAAATTAGTCGATGTACATTATAGGTATAGCATAATCATAATTAAAAATATTTGATGTGATCAAAGGACATTTTCATTGTAAAATAATGGCATTTACAGAGGAAATTCAATTGATTCATATTTAATACATATTTCAAAAATCCAAAGCATGATATGGAATTAAAAGCGAATTAGAAATCTGCTTGAATATTCATAGAACAGAACTTTAAAGGTTCCTGATATAGGTACATAGTTTTGTTATAGAACTGGGAACGATGACTTCTATTAAAATAGTATTATTTTAGGCCGTTTCCGTTTGAATATGATTTCAAATTTACAACTAACTGGAGCGTGTATTAATTATCCTGAAACCTATAATGGTTTTACTGTTATTCCGGTGTCTTTCTTCACATTTAGAAGTGTCAGGCTGGAGTGAGGCGATGGTTAAATTCGAGTTAACAGACTTCATACGGTCAGGAAAACGAATATGTAGAACTTTAAAATGCGCAAGTCTATTAACGATATTTTCCTTCACTTATACATCAAGCAATATTTTAAAACCGGTCTTAAAACGCACACTATTTTGTTAGAAAAGACGTACGCGCCAGAAGTTAAACGTGGTATCCCGGGAGTGAGAGACTGAATTTTTTAAAATACTGATTTTATGATGACTGATTAACTACATATCGTTTTTCTGCGACAAAATATTCTCAAAATTTTATTTTACCTTCACTTTAGGTAAGTGAAGCTCATTTTCAAGTTCAAGCTTATTTTCGTCAACATCGAAACTGATGTTGAATGTCTTCGCAATTAACTTCATCAAACAAAATCTAAGATTTTGGTATCCACTTTGATAGTATCTCCTTTCAAATCTCTTCTCAAACGAGCTCAAAAACGTTGAATTACCTAAAATCCCATTATATTGAAACAGGTTTGATTTTATGTCTAACGTAATTATAATTTCACTTTTTGCTTATATTTAATTTATTTAGGTATAATTTTGTTATTAGAAATTGTAATAAAAATTACTATTTAATGATGTCATATAAACATAAATAAATAACATCACGGCAGTAATACCAGAGGTAGGCAGAGGAGTGTGGTGCACTCTTAAAGTCAATATTGTCTCCTAGAAGATACAGGCGTGAAGTTACATATGCTACGATTACAAATTAAGAGTTCTACTGTTGTTCAAGAACTCTGAGAGTCTATTAAAGCATCTGTATTTTTTTTTAGACATTACAAGCAGATCGCTATGACGTCATCCCGCAAAATTCAAGGCATCGCGCACGGCTTGTACTATTATAGCCGACGTAGCGTGTGTGTGTGTGTGTGTGTGTGTGTGTGTGAATGTGTGTAACGTGATTTGTAAAACCTTTTTAAGTAGGCTGTTTAATAGATGGTATCGTTTTGCATACTTCATCCAAAAAATAGTGAATAAATGTAATGGCCTTAATTATGATTGACTATATTAATATACAAATAATAATTGTGTGTTTGTTTGTGTTCGGATAAAATAAAAATGAATTTTATACAGGTTTATATAATAAATGACTGGTGTGATACGAAATATATAGAGAGAGAAAAATACTCGCTTCACCGACGTTTTATGACGCAAACTGCACGGAGAGAAAAATTATACTATATGTTTGTTTACGTGTATTGCTTACGAAAATTGTAATTAAATTATTTTATACTATTTACATGACTTTACATACATGTTACATACAATCTCCAAACATTAAAGGTAATGTTATAAGCACTCGTAATGAAAAAGTTTATCACTCCCAATAATAACTAATTTAATTTAGTAATCTAAAGCATTTTAACAGAAAGTGTTAATATTCCTAACATTTTCGAGAAACAAGAGTGTTATCCCCTTTGAAGATATAAAAAGCAATGACATCATAAAAACGTGCTGTTCGGCTAAAGTTAATTATTTTAACAAAACGTAGGTACATATTATGCCAACATAAAATAAAAATGTAAAAAAAAACTATACATTTTTGAAGGTGTCCCAACTAATTTTCCACACGGATATAAAACATGATGACGTCATAAAGACCTCTCATATATGTGGGTCTAATACAATGAAAATATCCTCGAACCGTCATTAGGGCGATAAGGGAGGCGGTCCTAGTGGTCATTTGTCATGTTTTTCCCCTAAAATAGCCAAATTGATGGTTGTTTTAGACTGTGGACGGATATTATAATATGTTGATAGGAAATCACTCAGTTTAACATATTTATATATTCACACACCAACGATGTATCATTGAAATATTGTAGTACATATTTACTACTGTATATTTTGTGTAGTTGTACACAACTACAGGTGTGTATACACTCCACCTGTACAAATAATTAACTCAATTTATTTTTAATTTATTATTATTAAACAATTATAGCCTCGTGGTTTGAAATTCAACCTGTCACTGCGGGAGCCCACGTTAATATTTAGGCGCGAAATTTTTTACAAACAAGTGCCATTTAAGGTTAAATAGCATTTGATATGATAGTAAAGGAAAACGTAACATCACGCCTGTTATCCCGGAAGAGGTAGGCAGAGGAGTCTAGAATACTCCCGCGTTTTACCAGTTAAGGTTACGTCCCACTATGAAATAGGTGGTGAGTCGGAAAAATTGCAACCCTTAGAGTTCATAAAAAAATGTTCTTTAAGGCGTGTGATGTTTGTCAACAGGCACTTGGTCAGCGTGGTAGAGTGTGGCCTTAACCCTCTCCTTCTCAAAGGAGTCTCGTGTGTAACGGTTAAACGATACACGGATCGGGAAAAAAGTATTAATGATATAAATATATACAGTATTAATTATAAGAATGGGAAACAAAACCTCATAAGTAAGAATTTTCTCATTGGTTTACAATTTATTTATTCTTCTTTATAATGTACCATTTTATAAAAATAAATGGGTAAAAGAGAAACTATGGAGTTGTTGTAAACTTTTTCAGAAAATTGGGTCAACTGCCTGACTTTAACTGGTAAAACGAGGGAGTGTACTACACTCCTTTCCCTTCCTCTTCGGGGATTACAGTTGTGATTTACGTTTTTTGCACCAACTGAAATGCTAACCAATTTACGAGCAGCGATGTGTGTTGAGAATTTTCCATACACCTGAGTCATAAAATTTACTAACGTCCTCAATGGAAGCGGAAAATCGATTGTATAGGTACAGAGAAAATACGTGGCAAAGAGGACGTTTTGAGAGCTATATTTGAAAGTACGAGTAGGTACGTCTAAAACATTTGTAATAAGATACCTTGAATATCGTACATTTTGACACATTACTTTGTAACTTATACTTTATTGTACTTTGTAAATATACATATTTATATACTAGAATATTACCCAGTAAACATAGCTGAAAACTATTCAATACATAGGTATATCTTTTTTAAAGGTTAATCACTCTTGTGCAGTGTACGCAAGACATAATTCATGCCGTCTAGTCATTTATAATTTATTAATTTCGTTGTACCTTGATATGTTTTTACGATTAATAATTTCGTTCCCAGTTTATCACTATCATAGTGTCCTGTAGAGAGAGAAGAGAACCAGTACATCATAGTCTTCTATCTACTGGTTCTCTTTTAAAGAAGAATATTGATAAGAATTACAAAATACTAGGATGAATGGATAAGGATTTTGTAGGAGAATAATATGTATAATAATAATATTGTTAGAGAACAAGAAACAATAAAATGGTTCAATACAACGGGAATAAAGAATTCATTACGTTAGGAAGGGCGGACCTGTTCTGTCGTCTGTCAGTTTTTGTAGCAACAAGCCAAATTGATCATTACTTCGGACCGCCACGACTAGTTCACGCTAACGGAGCAATAAATCTTATTGCAAAAAAAGGGACGCTTATGAAAGGAAACTTACTGTTCGAAGTAACGTTTCTTATAATAAAGCCCTTGTACAATGTGGCATATTATGGTTTCTACCATTATTGTTCTGAGTGAAAGCCGTGGCCATCAGTGGACCGAAGAAAAGTGTCGGCGATTATATTGATATAGCAAAGTAACGCACGGCTTTAATTGAGTATTTCAAAAAGGCTTGTATGTGTTCTGAAAAAGGAAGAAAGGTTAGTAAACAAGTTTAGCTGCGAGAGTACAGCGCATCCTGCTTAGGTAGACTACATGCCCTGTAGTCTTAGACAAAATACTTTTCCGTAAGCGTTGCCAAACGCTAACTTCAAAATGAAGCTCCGGAAAAAAAATCATCACTCTAGTTTGCATATGTCATTTACGTACATTTTGAAGTCAGCGTTGGCGTTAACGCTTACGGAAAAGTATTTTGTCTAAGCCATCTGGCCGCTTACGGGGGTAGGCGGTGCGAGAAGCCATGCTCTGAGAACCCAAACTAGTAACCCAAGAAAGACATTATAAGTTAGGTCCCCCAGAGAAAGGCCTATATCCAGCGCCCAGTCCAGCAACATGGACTTAGGCTGATGATGTGTGTAGAAACCAAGGGCTTGTGAAACTTTTAAATGTGAAAATTACCACTAAATGCATTTAATTTACTACCCAGAATCGAGCCGATAAGAGTCAACGTGTTAAAATTTATGAAGCCAGATAAAAAACAACTCGCCGCCCGGTTGACATTGATTAATCTCTTTTAGAGAGATCCAGAGTACTTTTATTCGGCAGTGAGCCTAGTGGAGCGTAAGATATAATAAATGTTACATCCGGTGTAATATTTTAAGCTTATCGTTGCGTAGCGATAAATGTGTGGAAGCGTTTTTTGTACTTCCAAATCTAAATGTAATATGAGTGTATAGGTAGAATCTTTCTTTAGTTTTTGTGTACTAAATATCGATACAACACCTATTTCTGTAACATAATTTAGCGTACGTCGCGTTTATTAGGAATCTGATGTCTATGGTTATCATCTTTAGTACAAATATGTGAGTCTCCTTTAAATGCGTTCCTCAACCACATTTTTTACTATGTGCACTTTGCCCGTTTAATATTGGACATTAACCAATAAACAATCATGTCAAAACTTGTACATATACCTAAGATAATTGTGTGTATATAAAACATTTCAAGCAGAAAGAGCTTCTTGAAACACACCATTAAAAACATAAATTCTCTCAATTTTATACGACAAAAGTTAAAATGGTAAATTATCACCAGAAATAACGACTCAAAGTTATCCGTATAAAAGCGAGTTGGTGGGTAATTTTTTTTTCTTTCAAATCGAAATAAATTGTTCCTATATAAAAGCGTTAGTTTACAAAGAACGTAGGTAACAGGTGCGAAGTGGCGGTCCACTGGCTTCAGCAGCCGACACACACCGTCAAGGAAGTGATCAAACAAGTTGGCAACTGTTATACGTGTAGGTACTGTTTCTAATATAATTGTAAAATGAATGGCGTCTGTTCTTCTGTCACCTGTTTTGTCAAAACGGATGTTATGTTAAAATCTATGTTTTCAGTAGGCTGAGGCTTTATATGAAGTAGACATTCATAAAAATGAACTTAATATCACGTATCTAAAATATTATGCCCAGATTTAAAAATTGGAAAAGGATTAAAACAACATGTATAAGATGTATTATAAAAAATATAGTTGGAATATTGTCGATGAAAACAAACAGGTTAAATCTTGATAGACGTAACGTAACATATAACGTAACATCACGCCTGTTATCCCCGAAGAGGTAGGCAGAGGAGTGCAGAACACTCCCTCAATTCACCAGTTACATTTGCATCCCACTACGGAATATGTGGTGAGCCTATTTCCATGCACCGGGCACAAATCCAAACTTCGAGACACTACTAGAAAATCTTGTTAGACACTTTGACTTAAGGACAAACTTTGATTTTAGTGATTAGTATACTGATAGAAACGCGAAGAAGGGAACTTCAAACCCAAGATCAACGAGCTACGTTACTGTGTGTCTTGCGTCCGCGGTGCCTAAGCTATCTTGTGAAGTAAATTTACTGGCTCGTTATTTTCTAGTGGCCCCTCTGACTCGAGAGGAATTTATCGTACGTTACTTTCAAACGGACGGTAGCTGTTCCCCCGTTCTTTTCCAACCCATGGCAAACTACTGAAGAGCGAGAGAAACGAAAAAAAGTGAAAATTTTGTTAGGACGATTATAGCAACTTATTTGACCATTTCCACATACACTCAATCTACTGGATAGGCTCCTAATTATACTGCCCAGTTTAAGTCGAATTCTTGATGATGTTTCTTCAGGTTTCTAGAATGATCTTTTATGTTAAGTCCCTAGAAAGAAGTTGAGATAATAAATCTGTACAATAACCTAAATATTATTTTTAAAAGATACAATTATCCAGCAATCTCCATAGTTACGTTATATTAGTAGTACATTAAATAACACTTTATATTTTCCAAAGGCATTTTCTTTATAAGGAAAGAACAAACAAAACTAAATCAATTTTTTTCGCACCCGCTACCTACTTAACCGCGGAGCGCGGTTGAGCGAAACGAGATGACGTTTTGACAATGCTATTAGTTTCTTGCGAGCATTGTAACATATTTGTTACTTAAATCAGGTGCCAATAGTTTTCCTCCACTTGTTTTCCCTCGTTATAACTTACTTGTACCTACTTTATTTAAAAAATTACAATTTATGTACCTAATACGATTTTTTACGTTAAGTAAGTGTATTATTAATATTATAATGATTTTATCTACTTTAATTATTTCTTTAAATTGCAAATATTGGTTTTTCATTTAAATTTTTGAACATCGACCTTACGTTTTCTTTAAATAAATTACTAAATTGACTGCCTCGTTAGTCGTGTTGGTTGTAAGGTGCAACTGCCAATTTGGAGGTTCTGGGTTCAAACCCCGGGTCAGGCCCTACTGAATTATTCTAATTTATATTCATAGTAGTGGCTCGGAGTCTGGAAATGTGCCCTGTGCATGGCAATAGGCTCACCACCTGTTCTACAGTGGGATGTAAATGTAACTTGTTACATGTAGAAGTGTGCTACATTTCTTTGCCTATGTCTTCGGAAATTATAGGCCTGATGTTGTGTTATAATAAAAATGTTAAAACTTTTTACCATACTGTACAATGATCTCTCCCACCTCTTTGTATGTTAGACTTTGATGACACAAGCGCTATACGACTTGTGGAAGGTTGAACCTCAGGAGTTGGCTCAGGTGTGCGAGACAGCTTCATAGGCTGGCTTGCGTCCGTTTCTGGGGCTTACTGAGCCAGTGGCAAATGATGAGGGGAAATTGGTATCCTCACAATGGGTTCTGAAAGGCGCAACACGCCGCCGGGGCCATTTAACTGGTATCAGTGACATATGGGTGCGATCAGCAAATCCGCAATTTACCGTATTTCCATTTGCCGCTGCTGCATCACATCGTCGAAGGCGAAGCGACCTAACTACGTCCATTTCCCCGCTAATACCTACATAAAATGTTTTCTTACCGGCTCAAGCCGATTTCGCGTCGATAGATATGGGGACTTCTTTATGAATTTAGTTATTGGTTCCGGATTAGAGTGCTTTTGTGTGTGTGTATATCCTTGGGTGAATATGTGCGTGTGTGTGTGCCTACACATGTGAGTAAACCCGGTAATCCTATGAGATGTAAGAATTATTTATCTACTGTATTATACCTATATTTAACATTAGGCCGTACACAAACGCTGGTTGCTTAAAGAAGCCCAATATTGCTTAGATGATTCTTTAGTACGGTGTTTTATTTTTTCGGATTCTTTCTATGATATAACTGTGTTTATGTATGTATGTATGAATATACGGATTGGTAATAAACGTAATATCAGGTCTGTAATCCCCGAAGAGGTAGACAGAAGAGTGTGGTAGACTCCCACGTTTAACCAGTTAGGCTTAGGTTTCACTATGGAATAGGTGGTGAGCTTATTGCCATCCAATGAGCACAAATTTATCAACGACGCAGTCAGCATTCATTAAAATATTTAAAAAAACATGTTTTGTTTCTAAAGACCGAGGTATAATATGATAATTGACAGTGCAGAGTGTTTTAAAATTATACAATTCCAGTCGACATCTTTTCTGCGTTTTCTATTGTACGGAAACCTAAGTAGGGCTCATAAAATTTTCAAGCAATTTCCAACGTATACTTACTCTTTCCAAGGATTTAAATACCCGGAAAATCCGTTAAAAGCCATTAAGAGGTTTCAGATGAAAAGGTAAAAGATTGACAGTATTACTCAGGGATTTGCAATATTAATAAGAATAACATCCCTTATACTGTATCAAAAAGCAGATATCTTCACGCCAAGTCCCTTACGGGGCATACAGAGACAATATTTAATAATAATACTGCCGTGGGGATGTAATGATAAAAACATAATATGTAAATAAAATATATTCCACTGTATTATAATAAAATTTGTTTATATCATTCACATAATCATATATCGTGGAGCTTACTTCTAACCGCTGGTGTTCAACAAACGATAATTCAAGTTAAGCAAGGTTGGTTGCGGTCGGCTTTCCTTTCATATGAGTAAGAGCTTGGCATTGAAATTTTACGACCGCGTCCTTAAAAACTACTTTTTTATCTTTAACATGTTCCATGTTTAAGTTTTCAAATATTTTGCTGGGTAACAGCAAAAACAATTAACGATCATCATATTGAATGAACTCATGACGCGTCGCGTTCTGGTTGCTCGCTCGATTTTGCCGCGCGCGTGAAAAATGTTGAATGCGCTTCTATCTGAGGTTTTCTTACAACACTACGACATGGGGTTCTTCAAGAATTCGAAAAGAGGCTGCTTCATAGCAGGTACCGCATTGGTCACGGTAACGGTAACTCGGATGTAGCAAATACCTATCAATAGGCGACAGATAACCACTTAGGATTAGGAGATCCGTCTACCTATATGCCAGCCTAGATATGTAAAAAAACCACTTACCATCGTTGGGGTACAGACCTCTGTCTAGCACAGCAATAAAATACTTAATATATGCCAACATAACTAAGCTGCGGTGGGGCCGTAGTAAAGTTGCCCAAGTTAAGGAAAGACTGACCTGGATAACATCAACCACTATATTGCTATAGGATTTGACGTTGAAGGTTGCTAACGGTTTAACCCCGTCTCGGTGGCCGGAATCATGGCAGAAAACTTTATGGCTGTATAAAAGTTAACTGAGCATGATAGTATATTAATAAGATCATTTTAGAGGTTATTTTTTTTGGCTAATACAACGTTTTAAAGCAAATAAGAAACTGTGTTAAGCAATGCTGTTTGTTATCTACATATTAATATCTGAAATTTAAATGATAAACATGCTTAGTGTGATGTAACTCCAGCTCCAAAATAAATTACTTCATATTGTAATTTTGTAATATTGTGACTTAGTTTAACAGCTAATGCTTATTTTAATAGATGCAGTAGCACTCTTATGGCGTTTCTTTCACCGCTTCATCACCATAGCGAGGCATTTTCCGAAGCGGTGGTAGTTTCATTTTGACGTTCAAAAAACTTAATATTTTCTGTTTACTTATTTGTAAACTTAAGGCCGAGTAAGGTTGTATTAATAAGGTAGTAACTACTGTATTCTATCTGATTCAAATCTAATTTTGAAGCAACTTTTAGTCGCATTTGATAAGATTTTTTTCATTTGATTGAGATATCGTGTTAGATACGTAAGTAACGTTGGAATAATGCATCGTAAGTCACCAATTTTGTCGAAATACTTTGATTCGTTTGTGAGATGTCGCTATTGAAAAAAATTAAATAACTGTTCTTTTTTAAAATTACCTTTTATTTCTATATCTTATTGATTTTGTGCAGATGATCTTATACGAGCATGCCTTGATAAAAAATTAGTTAAAGCCTTTTGGGGACGAACGTTACGGGAAGTTCCAAAAATGCGTGCAGTGTCAAACGTTTTAATCATTTTTTTATTCAATATTTATCTAAGGCAAATACTTATATGCATGTATTAAAACATTGTTTTCATTGTTTTGCATCAACACATCAACATCAATTTGTGGCGAAACATGAGACTCGCTTTTGCAATTTTATTTCAGTTGAATTTAGCTACCACTTCAATTACATTAAAATAAGTAAATTTTATAAAAATCTAGATTGTATGCCATGTATGACAAAATGTGTTTACACAGTGGGTTTTATTGGTAGTTAAATTAATATTAAAATACCCCAGCTGTATGTTCGGTTACATTTTGGTACTATTAAAGGTCAAATTTCAATTAACAAAGCAATTTGCACTCGAAATTAAATCAGAATTCTACGTACAGTGTACATTAACTGTGTATCTCCGTATGTATATATTATCAAGAAAATATACACACAGATATTAGCATTCATCCAGTTGTAATTTGAAAATCAAGCAGCGAACAGCGACACGAACGACAGATTGAATTCTGTGCGAATAGCGGAACCACATCGATATAGTCACAGCATAAAATAAAACATAATGAAATATGTTTCGTACATTCCTGCCTCTGCGTTCCGAAGCGTGGCAATACGCTACCTTAATAGCTGCTTTTATGTTTATTGGGGTAAGGGCTGAGTGAGGGAATTTACAGGATTCGTAGTAAGTTATGGGGATGCCACTGGGGCAATGGTATTTGTTCTATATCTGTACATTTAGGGTTGTCGCAATTTTTTTTAGGTGCTTTATAAAACGGAGCTTAATTTTTTTCACGTACCAACCTATAAGGAACAGCAAGAAATAGTGTGCTGTTCATCCTTAACGATTAGGAAACCTCAGGACCTCGAAGTCTTGAGTGGGAATACAGCTGAAATGAGAGTTGAATTGAGTGTATCATTCAAATGTGTTGTTGTGTACAATTCCAATACATGACGCTGAAAGAAGTCTTTGATTCTATATAAATGAGGACTACATAGTTAATATGGTGGTTGAAATAAACAAATCATTAATATCTTGGGACAATTTCATATACAGACATCTCATTAATTTGGCAAAATATAAGTTCTCTTGACTGTGTTCGTTGCAAGTGCGACGCCGATCGGAACGTCCTGGGTTCAATTCTTGAGACGGGCACTACTTACTAAATTTTTCTGATTTACATTTTCTAGTACTGACTCGGTTTGGATATGCGCCCTGTCTATTCATATATATGCCTTGAAATCTCCGAGTATATAATTATACTTTGATTGGACATTCATTGCTTTCTACCTACGTATTAGTAGTAAGTAAAATTATTATAATTTTAAAAGTAACTTCACGCCTGTAATCCCCGAAGAGGTAGGCAGAGGAATGCAGAACCACTCCCACGTTTCACC
>DWTO01000702.1:0-19362 GCA_018244755.1 Jemadia pseudognetus | reverse complement strand
CGTAACAGGTAGAGTTTTTTTATAATCTACTTTTTCTATGATATAAACGCGGGATAGGAAACTCAACCTTATATGATGAACTTAAGGTTTCGTTTATGTTGTCATATTGATAATGGTCCCGTCTAATACGTTTTTGCAAAATCTTTTGTCCTCGAACACGTGTTTTGGCTTAGCAAGTGCATTTGTACTACAAATACATCCAAATTCTAAAATTGTATTGCTTCAGCCAATTTTCCTTTGCATAAGAAAGATGTGGTGATCCTTTCTATAGGCATTTTTTTCGATTGAGGACAAAATTTGCTTGATCCCATTGTTGCCTTTTTATATATGAATTCTTTGTAGATTCCGCTTCGAAATTTTTAAATTAATAAACAGATTACAATGTACTGTTGCACCGTGCTACAATGTTGTATTTCATTAACTATTGCATAGCAAAGCAACATCCATTAATATTTTCAAATTTGAAGGTACTCGTAACAGGAGAAATGTTTTCATTAGTTGTTATCAGCGCCTGTATATTACGAAATCTGTACCGTTCGTACTTCGCTTATCTCTTCTCTAATGGGACTACCCTTATCTGTTAATAGCTTTACAAACCCACTAATATTTTTTTTTCATCGTTTTTTGTTGCGACCCAATTTCACTCAGAAAAACTTACTGCATAGTAAAGCTTTATAGGGTAAACGATCATTATAAGGTCAAAATTATAAGATTTGCTATGAATTATGTTTAACTACAAATAATTAGTATCTCTTTCATTTTATGTTGGTTTATTTTTATTAAAAAGAAACCTAACGCCACGCCTGTTATCTCCGAAGAGGTAGGCAGAGGAGTGTAGTACACTCCCACGTTTCACCAGCTACGCATACGTCCCACTATGGAATAGGTGGTGAGCCTATTGCCATGGACCGGGCACGAATTCAATAGCAAATGATATTTAAACTTAAAACGCACATTTTTAAGAGGTGCGCGCTAGGTTTTGAACCCGGTCTCCTGGAGTGAGAGGTCAAATTTAAACCACTAGGCTATCACTCCTTTTTGTTTTAATGATTTTGTGTAGAGATATTTCTCAAGAGCATAGATGTTAAAGATTCATTATTATTTTAGCCCATTGTTTTTCACTCTTGAGTATATATGTACCTCTTAACGATTAGAAGTTAGTAAAATATATTACAGCACTACGATAAGCGAAATGTGACATTAACTCGTCCGGCACAAAAAATATCTCAAAACATAAAATTACATCATTATACCTGAACCCTTAACGTGCAGAAACGTTTTAATTCGAAATTACTGTGAAACTCTTTGGAGCCGTAAAACACTAAAAATACGTGCCGCTCGGAGGTCTGCGAAGTCAAGCGGGGTTTTCGCTTCACGGAAGGTATCATCAAGAGCAAGGGCCGGGATAAATCAAGTGACCTTAAATGTGAATGCACTTTATTACTGCCCGGCGTTAGTTTGTCGGACAGCAATTTAGTGTTTAGTTTTGTAGATTTCCGTGTTCTGCTGTGAGGCGAATAATATATTACATGGCACAGACAAGTTTAAAATTAATGCTGTATTTACAATGAATGTTTTAACACAGTGATTAATATGGAAGAATCACGTCGTCTCTGGGGATAGAGATATTTGGGACTCGCCGTTCGATGTCTACCTTATATGGGACGGTTCGTAGCAATAAAATAAAGTTCAACAACTGTTACTCTTACCCTATTGGTTATCACTTGTCCATGTTCCTGTCCGAACTTGTACAAAAAAATTGTTTACAATTCTCATCCTACTCAGCTGTGGATAGTATTTTTTCACCAACACCACTACACCAAATGTAGTAGGGACCGATGCGACGGCTATTCATTTTTTTCCTTCACTTCGAGGGTTTCGGACACGTTCACTGGGTCGTTTATTTTTTGAGGTTCATTTGGTTTTGTTTGACCTTTGCCACTGAAGAGTGTAAACAAATTACGGGCATAACATTACAATAAGGTGTTGTGGTCGCCGTGGATATAAGTAACATTCAAAACCGAAAAGGGTTTCCAAATTCACTATTAAGATTTCCAGTAATCAAATCTCGGAATCTATGCTTGAAAAATCAACATTGTAACATTTATCAAATGGCGTTCAAATTCAATTTATTCATAGTACGATAATATTTTTTTATTAGTATTAGAATCTTGGGTGTTTTATTGTCGTACAAATCATAACATTTACTTAACGAGTTAATAAATATTATAATCGTTTCTGTTACAGCCCATTACCATTTCGCGGTTGGAGGCAGCTCCCACTTCCCCTCCTCCGGAGGATCTGGATGTGGCCGCACCACGTTGTTACCGTATGAACATTCCACCTGATGGGAAGGTCGCTGTTGTGTACAATTGTTTGTGATATCAGAGAACTCCCAAATACTGTGTCAAATTTGACTCTCGAGGATAACTCTTTCAGCGACTTTCTTGCATCGCTTCAAATTCCAAGTTCTGAGAATATAATGATTATTTAATTTGCATACATTTTTTTTAGTTACGTTTTAATGAATTGTAACTTAGAGTAATTTTTATTATCTTCATATAAATTCTAAATCAATGTCCTATAAAATTCATTACACATCATTAAAATATAAAAAAAAAATTACAATATGAACTCTGCAAAAAATGTATTCCCGATACATTCCCAATATTTACAGGAACTATTCATATTGAACGCAATATTGCGAAGCCCTCATATGTTATCCCCGTCCGACCCTCAGCTGTTTTTAATAGTTTTTAAGCCACCCTCCGCAGATGAAATGAATTTTTCATGAAACAACCTGAGTGAAAATAATCCTGCAACTATTAATACAGGAACTGAAGGATTATGTGCCTGCATCCACATATCATGATCTTTAAAATATAAACATTCTCATATTGTAGACAAGAGCATATTTTTGCTTTCATTTTTGCTCTTTTATATACGGTTCTATGTATGTACAATATACACCCTGTTTTATGACACACACGATATACGTCCGTCGTTGCTCGTACAATGTATTCATTTTGTTGTTCGTCTTGACTGTCCAATTATTAATGTCATTAATCTTCTTTTTCTTCGAGTCGATAGATGATCGTGAGTAATCAGCCATCGTGGTGACAAGGTTAGTCGCAATGTCCAAGGTGCGCCAGGCAGTACAATATGATATTACTTAATCAGACATTGTCGCCGCTTGGGGACTCCTTCCATGCACCCTAATGTCAATTAGTAAAATGTACAAAGCTTCCTTCAAAATTAAGGAAGAAAATTAAAATACTTTAGAAGGCGTCGACAAAGTTTAACGAGTGTCATTACGACTACGACGTGACACGAGTGACGGTCATTCATTCAACCGTCGCAGCAGTCTCCTAACTGTACTATATCAGGGACAGGAATACGAAAGGTAAACAACTGTTTTATAATTAAATAATAAGAAGGGATTATTTTATAATTAATTTTAATAAAAAATTTACTTACATAATATTGTATTTAAAAAGTTAAGTTATTTAATAAGCTGTTCTCTAAAAGCAAGCTTTATACGAGTACGACAAAGAAAATAAATTGTAAAAAAAAAATCGACGCCATGTTTATGTGCTTAAATGAAATTTAATTATATAGACTAATATAAAGAATGGAACAACGTCGTTCGTAAAATAGAAACGTGTCGGGTTGAAATGCTATATTTTTGAGAAACACGGAGAAACAAAAGGAAATAAAAACAGCTGAAACTCAAACCGTCGCGTGCACACATGTGACGCGCGGCGTTAATAAATTGCAATCCGCGATGCGCAGATTAGTGCGCTGGCCAGTTCGCGGCGCAGTGGAGAGTATTCATATAGAGCTGACCAGCATTACATACATTTTTATTTTTCACAATATAAAAATTTGAAACAAACTCGATAATCTATTATCTCCCGGTATCTAAATAATTTTGTATCTCCTGTGATTTATGTAATATTAATAACATAAAAAAATTGTTCTCTGACGTGTGTGAAGTCTGCTAACCCACACTTGGACAGCGTGGCGGACTATGGCCTTAACCTTCTCACGCTGAGAGGAGACCCGTGTTCCAAAAGTGGAACGATAAAAGAGTGGGAAAAAATACTGAAGAACAGCTCTATACATTCCACGTTTAATACAGTACGTGCTGGTTATGACAAGAGATTGTATCGTCCGGGCACCTGTTATTTCGCGAACCCATATTATTATCATTTAACTCTACACCACCGCCGCTATAGAAACTCTCATTACACACTTGTGCTCAGCAGCGAGTGCGATGGCAAGGCACGCCAGTGAGCATGAAAGGGAAAACCGTGAGAATTAGAAATTGAATAATATAGCTTCACCTGCAGGCCGATGAGACTCCAATTTTGTCAATTTGCAGTTAGACAGCGTAGCAAACTGTGGCTTTAAGCTTTCTCATTATGAATTTTCGACTAGGATAATTTGTTAATCAATATTGGAGTTCACTTTCTCTATATTAACAACCACCATCCAGATGTTATAGGTATTTTAAGGAAATATATTTAATTGCAACGTCAACAGCATAGACGCGATGGTAATGCACAAAATATACCTAAATATTTATCGAAATTGTGTATATTTTTATAATTAATATGTGCAATCTAAATCTGTCAATAAACAGACAAATGTAATATACTCAGTGGTAACTAGTATATAATATACTGTTAAATAGCATATCCATTAACTAAATAGAACACATTCCAATCATCCAGCAGTCCAATTAACTGCGAATAAATCACTCAAATGAGGCCCTCGATACATTCGCGTGCTGTTAATTTTGACCACTGCGCGTTGTAATTCACTCTCCATACACCTGATGTCACTTGATAGATGACTGATCCTATTCACAGCAATCGTTTGATGGACAACGAGTCTATTATAACTGCCTAAATCTAAGGTACACGATCGATATCTCCGTAGAATATAAAATTTGTACACTTTACAGCTAAATTCGAATATATTATGCACATTTTGTTTAATTGCACGCAATTTTTAATGTTTCCCAAGTTAATATTTCCATGTCATTAGCGGAATCTCATAAAATCAAACTTTAGACACTTTCATAATAACTGGAGAGTAATGTATCCTTATTACATTTTTGCAAGTCAATAATATCTGTGTAAACAATTTCGTATTCAAACAATTAAATATTCGCGTTTCTATAGTAGTTTCCTAGGTTATATTTACATAATCGTATCATTGATTTAAATGTGGATACGCGCTTTAACATTATTTTTATACGTTATTATTTAACATACGTAGTTCAATCAATCTCTTATAAATTATGTACTTTTCTTTCATAAACGAATATCGCGTCGTTTACTGCGTTCATGTCAAAAGGTCCGCGTTTGTGAGTTAACACTATTGGTTTCGACAGCGAATACTATTAACTTCAATGGATCCAATGTCGCATAATTTGCATTTATCCATGTTTGCATGTAATGTTGCAAATTGCATACGAATATTATATGTTAATGGAGGAGTGTCGTAAATTCATTACCGAACACAAACGTTGACGTCGAAAAGTGTGATATAAACCATAAATTATTAAAAGGTAATATCATGTCATTACCATAGTAATATGTATTAAGTGCGTTCCTGGAAATAATGTCATATGCATATTGTTTTAAGCTTTTACTATAGATGCCTATTATAAAAATTGAAATGACATTTTCTTTATTAACTGCCTCGTTGGTCGAGCACTTTGAGCGCTTCGGCTGATCCGGAGGTTGGGTTCCAATCCCGGGTCCGCTATCAGATTTCTCTGACTCAGAATCTCTTGTTAAAGTTTCTAGTAGTTGATCGGAGTCTGGATTTGTGCCCGGTGTATGGCAATAGACTCATTCCATGGAAGGAGGTAAACGTAACTGATGTGAAACGTGGGAATGTACTAAACTCCTCTGTCTACCTCATCGGCGGTTATAGGAATGGTGTTACTTTACTGCGGACTGTATTAATGTTTTTGATTATCAAGTTTATATTACGCGAATCCGATCAAGACATCAGAGTTGCAGTGGTGTTAACATTTAACGATTTTAGTTTTTCGAGTTGTGACATGTTTGTAATTGTCATTATTTTGTACTATCCCTGTATTATCATAACTTCATATTTATTGATTACATAAGGATATGTTTTGTAAGAAATTACATCATACATCACCTATAAATCGAATTAAATCTTAGCACGTTTTATGAGTACCTACATATTTGAAATGTCGCTTATTTTGTGAGTGCACCAAGGTACAATATTAGCCCCGCTATTCTTTATTCTATCTGTAAATTTGGGTAGGCTCCAAGTCTCAATATTTCGATAATTTTAAAAGGGTATAAGCTTACGCTACCAGTAAACTTGACTCTCGCGGCACACAAACCACACAAAGCTCAATCGCGTCCGTGAAATCGACCGGTAGCCGCTATGCCAGATTACGATTTACCCGGCTCTTTTGATATCGTGGGCACGACGGATGCTTTTAAACTATTTATTTTCTTTTTCTTATTTATCTCCACTCCTTACAAAACTATGTTCATGAGACCGAATACTGTTAATTACAGTATTTCGATGTCATAAATGTAAAATTTATCAATAGGTAATCTAATTACGGTCCGTAGTCCTAATTTACTTCTATGTATATAATAAAATATCAGCATAGATTTAATGATGGTATTAATAAAACATGTATATTTAAGAAATTGCAATTTTCCAGCCCTCCCGTTTTATGAAACTACTAGAATGCTCAGCAAATGTAACACGCGAAGATGTGGAAATTAAGAACTACAACGAGTAACGCCATCTATCGAGATTGTGACTACACTAATATTGTTCTAGAAATAACAGTACAGTATTTGTGATGCGTATGTGAGCAGTTTATATTTAGTGTAACCGATTGCTATTTTATTATTTAAATGCATATAATCTTACTTATCGAATACAAGTAATTCAGATATTATAAAACATTTAGTGAAATTTTTGCTAGATAAAGAATATTGTTTTCGTAAAATATAGGTAATACCACCGCTTAGTTCACCATATTCATCGTCATAATCATCACGCCTTTTATCATTTTACTGTTGGACAATGACCTCTCTCGAAGACAGAAAGGTGAAGACTATAGTAATGTTGAGGAGGACTTATAACAAGACAATACTCGTATATGAACACTCGCTTCATTTGAAGTGGGATATTGTAAGGGCCCAATACAAAAAAAAACTAGTCTTATTACAAACTCATTTAAAATTCATATCCTACTCAACATGACATCTCGATTATTTGAAACTTATTACCTCCGACTTCAACAATTTGCCGACAATGTTTGTACACCATTGTTTAACAGAAAACAATTTGGGAGTATAGAATAAATAGCATTACCACTTAAGGATTTTATGACTCACGTTAACACGTGCTTGTTTGGTTGCTGTCAGTTGTTTAATTGTACTATTCTTTTTTTCATTTGTACTTTTTGTCTATGAGTTTCGGAGAAAGAGGCAACATTATTGAATATTTTAAGGTATTTTATAGAGCAAACCTACAACTCTGAAGAACTAGAACTTTCTGCTTTTAAACCTCACATAATGCCATAGATAGAGAACAACCGAGTTATCTCAAGCAAAAAATACAAACTTTTTTGATGCCTTATTTTTTTTTATTTTAAGGGTATTTTGAAATAATGTTGATTCATAATAAAAATATATTTTTTACCTGTATAACTTGATTTTTTATTTATTTCATCTCTCTAACTCAAAAAACTATATACCTACGTCGAATCAAAATTCATTGAAGTTGAAACTTGGCATAAGTCCAAAACTCAATTTTTTTGGCGTATCCCTTGATGTCCGACTTATAAAGTTTCTACTGCCTTATAATGAACTAATGAACCTTTTGTTTTACAATAAACTTACAAAACAACTTAATAACAACTAAGTAGTATTGATACTTAGATTTTAGCTATTAAAATATATGAAAATTTTATTACGCCTACGAAGGACTATTAAAACGATATCTATTAGGAATTGTCTCTTTATAATCGGATAAAACATGGTTCACCACTCCATAACCCACTTTCGTTTCTGTTAACTCATGCGATCACAAAGCATGTTTGAACTTGTTCGCGCTACGTAATCGATACAACCTCATTAATTCATTATTGTCCACTTGTAAAGTGATCTTTTTAAATATATGACGTTCTTACTCAGAATTTTTACAATATTCGCTCGCTTTAGTTAATCAAGGATCCATTTTGTAGTTTTCTAATCTTTGTTTAAATTTATGGAAACAAGTACAAGTCTTACAGATAATTCATAAAAACTGTGTAAAAATTACGCTTTGTGCATAGTAATAATTTTTATAATTCTCTTTATTTTTATGTAATTAAATTCTTTATGTAGACGATTTTATTTTCAATGATAATTGGCATGTTGCTAAATATCAATTTAAATGTGTGTAAGCGTGTTGGTGTGTTTTCTTATGTACTTTATTTATGTAGAGTCGCCATCACCTGAAAAACATTCATAATCCTGAAAAATAATCTCATTCACGCCCCATGCTATTTATTCAGACGAACTAAATTGGAATACTGGTACATACTCGTATTAGCAGGTAAGTATTAATTATTATTCATTTGACGTTTCAAAACACAGTTTCACTCAGTGCACTGCGTTTGGTAGAGCTTCTTACAAATTGTTATCCGTATCATAATTAAATTTTTTTCATAGCATTATATTACTTAATTTTACCTAGGGTCGTGTTTATGAAAACAATATGATAAAAAAAAGAGATAAAACATTAAAATTTATTTTCGCTAGTTTCCACATCTGATTAGGCGAAAAAAGAAAAGGAAAATATTACGTAATGCGGCTGGTTTTATTGGACTATTACACGCTTAAGCGCTAGTTATCAATTTTATTACCCGTATTGAGTCAGTTTAAACAAAGGTTTCCACTCTGCCCTAAGCGCCAATAAACCCAAAAACACCTTCGGTTGCACAAACCCGGCTCATGGCAAAACCGCGACGATAAAAACGTTTTATACACGGGAACGTACTAAACCATTACCAAATTACTACGAATAAAACACACACGGGTATTCCTGTCACGGTATCGGACGGGCGATCCTAAACTCGCATTAAACCAGCTTTAAATGTGTCTGAACAAAGAGCACGAACTCACGAAACGTATAGCTGGGCTACAGTGGCAAGCTCGTAACCGAGTGAACGCACTCCGTTTAACAACCCCGTGGACGCGAGCCCTCCATTCTTACGTCACCTCACCCCATACCCTATAAGTAACCCCATTGGCCAGTTCAGTTTGCCGCGCTTTCTTGCTACTGAAATGAAAACAACAGTCACTATTACCGTCCCTTTCTCAAAGGGTTCTCAACCCCACAACAGACCGAGAAAGCGCATCTTTAGCAATCGCTATTATCACTGTGATGTAACCAGTTCTAAGCGAGTTAATAGATACAGCGATCAGTGTGTGGGAACGAGAGGTAAGATACGGTATCGCCGTTGATTGTAGCGGTAGAGCGCGAAGGGAACGTGCTACCGTGCGTTCAACTATTTATAATAAAATAGGTTGCGTTTGTGTGAGCGTGTGCTCACTTTATGCATCGCACCCACACATGCATGGGTGCGTCGAGCGAGCAATGATGTGCACGAAGTATTATCCCTTATTACACGATCCGCTTCCGCGCCGGCCGCACGTACAATAGTCGTCAGCCGACCTCTTTTGTCGAGCGCAGTGCGAAGTGTCAGTTTGTTTACATCGAGAATCCGTGGCGATGCATAGTGCGTTAGTTAGCGCGATTGTGTCATCGACCGCCGCCGGTTATCGCTGAATTGCGAGTGAATTACGGACAATGGTCACGACGGAGTTTCGTCCGAACTTTACTGTGAACTTGTGAACTTTTGAAGTCTTCGATTCTGTGATCTCGTCAGCGCCAAATTGAACTGTGACGATATTCAGTGACAGTAGACTCAGTGTGCCATTTTTAAGTGTCAAAGTGAACTTTATTGTAGCTGTAGTCACAATAGCCTCTGTAGTTTTTTTTTTTGAAGACGCGAGAATTTTTGAGTGGCGAATGTTTCAAAGTGCTTATCCATTTGAAAGCGAAGCAGAGAAATTAGAGTCGATCGTCACAAGAAAATTTAATTTCCACAAATAAAAATAAGGAAATTCAGAACAGAATTAAAATCATAATTTAGAAAGAAATTGAAAAAACTGACAGGGAGGATACATAAACGAGCACACAATATTTATGCATACAAAACAAACCGCGATCTGTCCACGCTTCTTCCGTAGAAAAAGGCGCTTTGAGAGACAAAGATGGCTATAGCGTTCAACCTGCCGAGCGAGAGAGAGGCGAACGAAGAGAACTTTTCACGATTGAACCGGCTCCTAGCCGAGTTGTACGAGGTTCTATGCCACATCTTGGTATCACGGCAACCTGGCCAAGAAGTCCAGGAAAATCGGCGAGGTGAGTGCCCTCGAGAGCCTAACATACCACCTTACCAGTTAAGATGCAATTCGACCTACATCGTGAATTTGGTGATGGTTGTCGCGATAATAAAAGTGTCCCTCGCATCGTCTCTCTTCAATACCATCAGATAAAAAGAAGATTAATCTAGATAAGTATTGTTAACGGTGATACTGCTTAGCAGGTCTGGACTGTTGTTACGTATTTTTAAGTCCATTTCGTTATTGTAATTTTTTTTCTCGTGAGATGTTGTGTCAAACTGCACTTAAATTGTTAATGGTGGTTCGTGCCAATATAAAATCAGATTATTTGTTAAATTAGTATGTATAAATAATTTAATGAATAATTTGTTTTTAATTTGGCTCTTTAATTCTAACACATTTATCTGCTTCTCTATCGATTTTGCTTTGTGATTCTGAATTTGAGTGAAGTTCGACAAAACGCCTCGCCCACCTAATTTTGTTGTTAAGTATTATGATTTTCTACAAATTATTGTGCATTTATTCCAATTGATTTTTGTTTAAAAAGTTTGTGTCTGACTTAGTGTCTCTTAGTAATTTTTTATTCGTACCATAAGTTATTTCTCACCGTGAAACGATCCCATACATATTATTATTATTATCATGACCACCTTTTGTAACATACCAAAACATAACATCATTTGTAAAATGGAGAATCAATATTGTACTATTCTCGTTGCACAATTTGATGCGTAGTGAAAAATGATCTGCTATGTTTTCCTCGTGTAATACAAAACTTATATCATCACCATTTAGTGCTGTTAAGTTTAATCTTTTTTTTAAATTCCATTTGATCTCTTATTTTGTTATATCAAGTTTAAGTAGATTAATTATTTTTAGTTAGTTTTAATTTATTTCATTAGTTTACATATTTATGTATCGTATCGATTAACATTTATCTATTAACGGAACATTCATATGGATCTCAAATTTTATTTAGTTCCAAATAATCTCGATAGTCATGTGTTATGGATAAGTGCTTCGATTCTTTTCTATTTGAATAGACGCCAAATATTAGTTAAATATTCTAACCGAATGTTAAAATCTAAATCATCTTATGAATAATCTCGTTCATTGCTTCGAATTGTCGTGAAAATTTTAATTTTAGCCTATCTGTAAATATTAATTATGCTAATAATTATATTTTTGTTACATGCTAGATTATTTTACATCCAACGAAACCTTGTTTTTGATTAAATATAAATTTATCAATTACGGTTACTCCTAAATCTTATATACAAATATCTTATGCTACAGTAGGTAGATGTAGAATCTGTCTAATTAGTTTTGATGATTGTAAATATTGCATTTACGCATTTGTGATTTTCCATGTAAGCATTCTTTATTTTATAATAATAATTATTATTATTTAAATACTTCTACAGTATATAATAGTTAAGTGCCACATGTAATCATCTATACGAATAAACATAAACTGGATTGTGTCTACAATTTTTGTGTCCGACAATTTGTGGATTATTCAGAAATAAATTTATTATTTTGTAAAAATCGACCGAATCTTTTCATTTAGCACCATAATTAACTTCTGATTCTCGATTTTCTCGTAACACGGGCTGTATTTATACGTAAAAATATAAAACATGATCTTTTCTTTGAAAAGGGAGATTGAGAGTGGAGTAAATAAAAATAGATTTTATAATCTGTTTTAGTAACCTAAAGTATTGTATTCCTAAATGAGTTAACAAATACTCACCTTAAAATAAACCATTACATTTTATGAAAAAAAAACGATACTAATCTTTGTTATAAATAAAACGTTTAGCATAGTGATGGATCAAGTCTAACAATTAGTTACAGAACATTTCCTATTCTTGAAATACCTATAAATTGGTTATTAAAATCTGATAACATGAACGCAAATTTTTGTCAAAAATTTACATTTACACGCGTGGATCCGATTTTTCACATCGTCAAAGAAACGAGGTCGCTGCTGTTAAGACGATAATTATGAAAATACACAGCTTAGAAACCACGAATTATTTTCAATTGGTTACACAGCCCTAGAAATAGCACTAAATTTCACAACTATAGAAAAATTGCCAATTCCCGAACAGTTTTTATAAGGCACGTAAACAATAATTTTAACTCCAAGCAACAAATTAACATGTATTTATTACAATTTAGTAAACCACAGGTATAACACTTGATGCCTGTCATGTTTGATATTTATCCGTTTCTCTATTTTTGGTCGAATGGCCAAATGATAAGTGACATGACATTAGTGAAATAATTACAGATAAAATATGTTTTCTAAAAAGTCACAGAACATAATAGATAATTGCTTTTGAAGGTTTTATCAAAATGAAATTATACTGGACACTGACAAAGCCATTTAAATTTAAGTATAAGTTACAACAAATTAAATAACAATGGAAACAAAGCGTGATGTACACCATATTAATGTATAGCAGAAACATTTTTCAGAGTAAATAGCTGTATAGAGAAACAATATGACTAAACAAATAGAAGCAAATCTGAAACAAATAGAAGCAAATAATAGATAATAATTACGTTTGCGCCTTGGGACAACAACGTACACTATACAACCGGCAGTAATACAACCGCGCCGCTAACTCATAAACAGTGTCAAGCTTAGCTCGTCAATCAAGCCAAAAATAGTTCGTGTTTACATCGAGCGTCCAGCCTTACGGACTATACGGACCTGTTGTAACAAGCTCGTTTCAACAATGACGGAAAAAGCAATAGCCACAGGATCAGCCAAACGATGTTTTACAGAAAGGTGGTGATAATATCATTTTGCTTCATTATATAATATGTGAGTTTCAAGATTTTTGGTAGCGTGTTAATTCAGCAGCGTGACCTGGTAATGTAATAATAATAAATTTAATAATGAGTCACCGGACTTAGTAATTAATATTTGCCATGATTTCATTGTGTATCATCTACAAGGAAAACCTTAACAGTGAAATTGTAAAGTTACATAGAACGGAATACAGGCAGGATAACGTGCATAATTCAATAAGTGCAGAGCCTATAGAATGAGACAAGCTACGTGAACTAGTTCAAACTTGAAATAAGATACTTAAACTTGCT
This sequence comes from Jemadia pseudognetus, assembly GCA_018244755.1. NCBI lineage: Eukaryota > Metazoa > Arthropoda > Insecta > Lepidoptera > Hesperiidae > Jemadia > Jemadia pseudognetus. The sequence continues at coordinate 5,776 of DWTO01000702.1, read as the reverse complement.
CCGAATCGTGGCAGCAGTCACGAACCCAAGCTAGTTTACAAATTATAAGATAACGCGGATTAAGGAACACTTGTCCTGTTAATAAACTGATGTTAAATTATGGAATAAAAACAATGATAACGTTACATATCCACTCATATATTATAGTGAGTAAAACTGATTAAAAAAGATTCGCCAAATTAGGAATTATTTGGATCTTTGGCAAGCTTTTGATACTTGTATATTTTTTTCATAGATTCCACTGTAAAGAGTAAGAGGTTGTAATTCGGTGTGAAATAATTTTTTCTCGCCGTAATCGTGAAACTTATACCAACACTTAGCATTGGCAATGGACTCGAATCGGTACGGCATTCGAAAGGAAAATCGATCGTAATCGAATATATCGCGGGCGAAGAAATCGAAAACTGCTATTGTGTAGCTAATTCTGCATCTATTTCAGTTTTATACTTATTCAAAATTATATATTGATTACATTTAATGTATAGTTCTCATTGCATCAACTTCGCGGAGGCGGACAGTAAAGTAGCCAATGTTAATTCAAGTTCAAATCAAATATATTAAGATCATAAATAAACCGATTCAGATAAGATTTGCTCTGCAACGTAAATGGTCTCACAAATATTACAACAGTATTTCGCATTAACAATATTAGTATAAGAAAATATACAGATATAATTACATAATAAAAGTCTGTTTGCGTTGCTTGGACTCTAAAGGAACATAATGATCTTATAAGACATGCAACTATATTTGTGTTAAACTAATAAGGTTATTTTCTCACTAGATAATATCGATTATCGGCTATTCAGTTGAGATAGTTCTTAAGTTTTTCCAAAATGCACAATGCACTTATTTATCTCCTAAGAAATTTAGACGAATCTCAAAGCGCATTCGAACTTCACTGTAACTTTTTTGTTCAGAATCAAAAAGCAAAGTTCTTTATTGTCTTGTGTGGTCCTGTCGATTGTTGGAAACACAACTCGATACCAATTAGTTTTTGCAGTTATAAAAAGTATTGTCGTACAATTACAAACTTTATTTCTTTTTATATAAGACCCTACAGATATGTTTTCAACAGCTTTTTATAATGAAAGTAAGTCACGCTTTGAAGTACTAAGTTCGATTACAATCGACTCGGTGTGAGACGCTTGAGCGACTTCAAAGATCACAATAGTTTTTGTGGACGAGTCCGTTTTCGAAATGTTTTCTTTCGTCATGATTGTGCGACATTTATTTTGATGGTTCATTGGGATTATAAGAAACACAGAGTCACAAGTACTGTTTTAACTTACAAGGACTAATCCTCCTATTTATAAGTAAATTAAAACAACGCTATGGAACTAGAAAAAGTGCACACAAACTTCTTGATGCGGTCATTGCAGCCCGATGTCAGTCAGCACTAAAATATTACTTAAGGTCAGTGAGGTTTTGTCTCTCCTAAATAATAAGATGAAAAGACTCGTATATTATCCTGCCTCTACCTACATACGAACCTAAACAATAATTTAAGCAACTTTATTTTATGGTAGGAAAAAATTCGTCGCATAAATTTAAAGTAATGAGCACCTTAAAAATGTCTTAAGACATTTCTCACATACGATTGTGCTACGATCATCAAACAGCTGATAAGCACTCATTATATAAATTTATATAATAAATACCTATTTATGTAGATAATTATATATAGAGATACAAAATAAATGCTCGTGTTCATCACACAAAAGTATTTACGCTAAGTATAGAACCTGTAACCCGCAGCTAAATCAACATTAGTTAAAAATCTTTTTCTTCAATTCTCGTCACTATTAATCCCGTAAACTGCTATGACCACTGATTTCACAGTCCTAATTATTGACAAAAACATCGTATCTGTACACTGGTGGGTGAAAAATTTATTTATCTAATTGGAATTAGTCAAAACTCATAAACCTTTTAACTACTGACATTATTTTAAAATATACACCAATTATTCCCGGAACTTTTAAAGCACTATTCAAATTAAGCTTCCTCTCAAACAGTTACTATTACCGCTGTAAAGATTTTTTGCCCCGAGCCCATATGCAAGGGGATAATAATGTATTCCACAGGTGTTGTCCGAAGCAGGTGCCCTTTCCCATTTTTTTATATTTTTTTTCGGTCAGGTCCAGACATGTTCAATAGAGCTTTTGTCTGTGTGTGCTTCTAGCTCCGATTTGGTATATTTTGGTGTTTTTTATTGCCTTTTTTGTCCTTCACGTCGATGGTTAAAGGAATAATAATTTATTGCAACGAGCGCTGAATATAAAGCAGTTTGGGCACATGTTGATTGAATTTAAACTTCATTTCGGGCTTTGTGTTCTATGAAGATCGACTTTCGTTTATAATGCCTCAAGTGTTTTTTATGAGAACGAATATTGCTATACGCAAGAAGCTAGGTCTTGTTATTGAATAAAAGTAACTCCGTAACATCACGCCTGTTTTCCCCGAAGACGTAGCCAGAGGAGTGCAGAACACTCCCACATTTAACTACTTTTACGTCCCACTATGGTATATGTGGTGAACCTATTGCCATACACCGGGCACACGCCCAGACTCCGAGCCACTACAAGAAAATCTAAATTTGAAAAATTTTACAGTGCTTGACCCGGGATTTGAACCCAGGACCTCCCGATCAGCAGTGGCCCTTGCAACCAACACGACTAACGAGGCAGTCAACAAATGTATTCATATTGAATAAAATTATTAATATTGATAATCGTGTCTCTCCATTCGAACTTCATTCAATGCCCTTCTAGTTAACGCAATATAAATATAAGTAAAAAATATCTTGAATGTTTGTTACGTTAGTATTTGAGTCATTTTCAGTGACTGGCTTTTAAACGTTATTTCGTACTTCAAGATGTTCATAATACATAGATACTCTAGAATTAATATATACACAACTCGTAGTAACTATTAGAACCTGGCGTATTGTGAAAGTATGCTGTGATGCCACAATATAATTTGATGACTCATTCGTCGTTTTAACTATCATATAAAGACGTAGGTACATAAATTAAATGCTATCACCTTTAACTATGCCGTAGTCGGTAAAGTATACCCGAATTATAAATAATCGCAGTACCTATGTGTAATGAATATTAATCTTTATCTACATCTATTATTACAACCAATTTTCAACCTGTAACTCTATGTAGAGCAGTTAAAACATGAATATTTATACTGTGATTTTTTCTATTGTAATGCAAACCGTGTACTCATAATATTTAAATATAATAGCAGTTTAAACCGCAAATATTTTTACCATTTAAATAAGTGTAATTTCTTCGGTTAAACTTTTTCACGGTTAATAAATTTTGAATAGAACTCTATTATTTTCATTGTAAAGTTTCCCCTATTGAATTTTGTACCCGCAATTTTAAATGCATTCTTACGAGTTGTATTTAACTTATGGAAACGAAAGATACAGTCCAATAAAATTACTTTTGTATTTATAAATATTGATATTTAAAACACTGTTTTTGTGCCGATTTCTTGTATTCGAACAAACTATTTTATTAATTATATGACAATATAAAATTTAAATATATTGTAACGAATAAAATAATTACCTATGTACATACATTAATATAAAGTAATTGAGTAAAGAAATTTTCAGTATTATATTTCCTTAAAAACAATACAAGAAATGATATTATCACCAAAAATATTACAAGAATTTTCTTTACAGCATTTTAATGATTGAAAATTAATTAATGCACTCTGCTGAGTAGGTAATATTTTCAATTTGCACTGCAGTTGCATTAATGAACTTCGCAAACAGTGAAATTAGGTCAAAGGGTAACGCAACTGTATGTTACGAGTACAACTTCAGAACTGCTGAGAATGAAACGGTATTATATAGAGGGACCATATTAATAAAATATCACCAATTTGAAAGTTCCCCAAATTGAATTTACGAGTATTTAAAACATGTCCTTTATTTAGTAATAAAATATTTCAAAATATGTAATACATTTGAAAAAAAGGGAACACAATTATTACTGTTGCATGTAAATAAACGGCTTGATAAACAAACCACTTTAACAAAATTATTTTTATCGAAACTCTCAAACGTTCCTAAAGTCAAAACTTTTATTAAGTCTCGAAACTCTATTCTGGTTCTTACTCTACGCCCCGACTAATGATCGCACATAAAGGATGAAGCAGTAAATGTCAAGGAGCATCAGCAATAAGAGCTTCTCCAGTTACCCGTGTTAGTGTGTCAAGATGATTTTAAACTTGAAACATGTTTTCATGCCGAGAAAAATATTTAATTAGGTTAAGCATCGGATTAGGTACCTTCATAAAAATATATTTCTTTAATTTTGTAAAAAAATAAATTATTAAGTTTCAGGACAGGACGTTTCAAATAGAGGAACAGAAAATAAAGAAATTTAAAAGTAATTATCATTAAGTAAAGTGCGAGGTTCAAATCTCAGCAGAACCAAGTTAGTGTGTGAAACGTATGCTAATGTTGATAGCAATATAATTCTAATTTTATATTTATACCAAATACAAACTGAAGAACTAATACTAAAAAGATAATAATAGTAGATATAATATGAAATAAAAATAATATCAAAAATCCACCGAAAGCTTTGTACAAATGCATCAATACAAGTAGCGACATCTCTTATCAAACAACTAAATCAATAGCGCTGTACTGCGTAGGAACTTCAATACAGAAGTACAACTTTTTCACCTCCTCAAAGATACACAAGCATTAACGATTATTCAAAGTTATTATAAAGCTTTAATAGCCTCACGGGGTATATCGGAGTACATGTTAAAATGTCAAGGATTAAGCCTTAGGGCTTTCCAATTACGCCACCAGTGTGTCAGTGTGTCAATATGTCTACAGCGGTTTCACGTTTAAGTCTCAATTAACTTAAGTGAGCAGAATTTTCAATATCATGTCAGATAATAATAATACTTAGTCATTATACTTGTTGTTATAGGTAATAATAATAATGAAATAGGAACAGTGCAATTAACAAAGGAATCAGGAAAGGAAAAAGTAAAGGAAAAATCAAATATCTAATACGGTAACCAGAATTATTCAAATGTAACCTAACATCACGCCTGTAATCCCCAAAGAAATAGGCAGAGCAATGTATTACACTTCCTCGATTCATCGGTTACGTTTACGTCCCACTAAGGAATAGGTAGTGAGCGTATTGCCATACATCGCGCATAGATCCATACTCCGAGTTACTACTAGCAATTTAAATTAGACATTATAAGATAGAAAAATTCAATATTATGCTACTCGACGCAGTATTTGAATCCAGGACCTTTCGATCAACAGTCGCGCTCGAACCCATTAAAACAACGAGGCAGTCATGTTAAAAGCATATTTTAAGAGTAAAAAAGAAATTCCATAACATAAAAATATTCCATTCGGCTTTTAACAATACATCAATTAATGCACCATGTAATGTTTCAACCACATCAAAAGTATAATGACAAAATTCTATGAATGATGACATATTTCCCATTGGCCTTTAATGGTAATGAACGATCAACCAACGTAACATTTAAATGATTATTACATGTAAAAAGATAAAATGAACGATGTTGTTCCAGTGTACGCTAATGTACCGGAAATTGATCAATCAGACGTTACAACGCTAACAAGAGATCATCTAAATTAATTAATCTTGACCAATACTGCTCAGATTGAAGAGATTTTGATCAGAGAAGATTACTATTGAGATACTATGTATTACGTACATATACATATATGTGTGCTATG
>DWTO01000701.1:0-19372 GCA_018244755.1 Jemadia pseudognetus | reverse complement strand
GGAGTCAGAAGTCTCCGAAACCGGCGCGCATGTATGAAGAGAATGATGAATGTGGAGAAGGCGCGGCAGGTATGTAAGGATAGAGTTGTTTGGCACTCGGTGGTCTCTGCCCAGCCCACAAGGGACCTGGCTTGAGGATATGTATGGATGTATGTAAAAATGACAAACCCTTTCAAATATTTCTGTTGAAATGGCATTAGAAGTGGTTGTCAGTGTGATAATTATAATTGTATTAATGCACAAAATATAATCTGTATAATCTTTTTAAAGTGGACAAAAGAACTCAGCGTGTAACTGTATGTTTCGTCAGTGAACCTTAACGAAAGATAATTTGCGCGTCACGCGCGTTTTGGCCGCACGCCACACATAGGCCGGCGTGACCTCCTTTACAAGCTCCAGTGAATCCTGTCCACTCTTCAAAATCAGGACACGAACGTCCGCGGTTCTAAATGGAATTTTGTTTTAGTACAATTTGATAATGAGTGAACTTATGAAAGTGACAGTGTACAGGTTTACAACGCAATTCGATTCATTTGGTTGTGAATATTACAAAGTTTCGAATACATTGTACGATGTATTGTATTCGAAATCGCAATTCCAGCAATGTCGAAATGAAAAGCTGTGTTCCACATGCGGCATTAGTGATCATTTCGACATTTGATGAATTAAATTGTAACATCCGTGATATACACATTAGAAATAATAAACAAAATTGTTTTGTTTTAACTTAACCGTAACTCGTGGTCACTACTGCCACATACTTTCAGAAACTTCTAGTCTTCCAGACTCAGACTTCCAGAAAATGCCATTAGATATTATGTTCGGGTGTCATATTCTTATTATAAGATATCTCAATAAAGATACTAACTGGAACTGATTAAACACGTTGAATAGTGTACTCGTAAATTAAATAAATGTTATTAGTAGGTACAACAAAAGTACTAAAATGTAGCGGTAAATTGCATCGCTCGTACGATGGCCGACAATTTAAGCGCTACGCGTGTGCCAATGGCATAAGATACGTTACTTTTTCTCTTCCAGTAAGTACACCGCTGGGAATTTTATATAAAGAACTGCGGACTAAGTTGAATTTCGTGTCTTAGTATGTGCACATACAACATTCTACAAATCAAAATGTAATGTAAACAGAAGTGCAACATTTTAGGCTTTCAGAGGTAAAAACCTTGTTTGAGGATTGTATTGAATAAAAAACAACTAATTAGTGAATGTTTAAGAGTACTAAATTATAAAAATTACTTTGACACGAATTCTATTTATAAACTGCATTGCATTGAAAAGATGCTTCAAATTAAAGAATGTACGTAGGTACAAAAAAATATTTTATTTCTGTATAACCTTGAGAACGCTCAACTGAAGAAGCTTGCCCTTTATGTACATATGTATTCTGCTCAGAATGGTCTAGTTATTTGACTAATACATTCGTCATTTGTTATATACAGAAAGCAATGAAGATTTAGGGTTTTGTTTCGTATCTGGTCCAATTTGTACTGTGGTATATAAAATTGAATTATCAACTTTATGTACTTATATATTGTAACCGTAATAATGTTACCGACAGACTGACTCTTACAGTTGCTTGACAATACAATACAATTATTCTTTATTGTACACCCAAAGACAGACAAATACACAGAAGAATGAAGACAATTGACAGTACACAAAAGGCGGTCTAATCGCTAAGAAGCGATCTCTACCAGACAACCTTAGGGTAGAGAAAAGAAAAGAAATAATTAAAAACGGGCCACAGGTGTACGGTATTTAATAAATTACTTACAAATAGTCTACTAATAAAGTGATGTTAACTGATCCCAACAGTCCATTTTGAGGCTATTAGCTGATACACACAGAGGAGGCGAATCTTATTTGTGTACTCTGCTTGCTCGTTTGCTCCTCTTTGCATAAAAAAACAGTTTATTGATCAGAGTCATTGTTAACATTAAAGTTCTTTATAAGAAAGAAATTGTTTAGAACAAAAATAAACGTGATATTTGTGTCTTAGAACAGTCAGTGAAATGTTAATACTGAACACATCTTCACTTGAACATTCTAGACATTTTTTAAGGGTGCGTGCGCTGACCAGTCGTGACCTTACATGTGTTTAATATTGGAAAACTGACACCTGATATTTGGGAATCCGTGTTGCTCGTGCCCTAGTATATGAGTTGTATCCGCCCCTCCGGGACGTCATTCCACGACCATATGTTTCGCCAGCGCTATTTTCATTCGCGAGCGACCCGACCATTAGTTAATTGTGTTGCGTGCGCGAACTGTATTGCGTATTTGAGTAATTATTTGCTGATGTTGTTTCTCCGCTTCAGAATCTTATTTATTGAGGCTTCGCTACTAGTTTACGTGTACTTTTGTAGCAATTAATTAATGGTATATAATTGCTTTTGCTATAGCTGTTATTGAGGATAATAGTTGGATTGTTGCTTTTTCGTTTATACAATTATAGTTAAAATCAATTCTTACGCATATGATAATAAAATATTATAGAATAAATGCCATTGATAGCCTAATGGTAAATATGTTTACTAGAAAATTATTCAAGATACTTGAATTTACATTTATTTACCAATTTAGTGGCCCCTGGGTTGAAATAGTAGCAAACAACTCTTGACAATTTATTTCAATTGATGTTACGATTAACGATAACATTGCGAGCAAACTCGTACACTTAAACTTTTCCGTAATGATATCTAATTTACCATACCTTATGTCAGCCCGTACCTGACCAACGTGAGAAAGAAGTGATAAAAGGAATGATAACGAAGAAACAAAAGAGAAATAAATTTTGTAAAAAAAAGAACAGTCCATAATTCACAAATTAATTCTTATGTACGTATGTAGGTGTTTAATGTATTTAGGGCGATCGAGCTACCTAATGTTATATGTATACCTATTTATTTCTACCCACATACCTTTATACTATATAAAATATAATTCAAGTCATGTCAAAGATCAAGAAGTCGATACGGAAATAATCGAAGTTGGAATTGTCATAATTTATGATCAAACTTCGTATTTTAAATGTTCAAACACGAAAAATTCTATTAAATTATTTATGAGAAACAAGATGAATAGTTGTTTGCGTCCGTTAATTTTTCACTCCTGTTTCCGGTTCCCGATGAAATCTCGTTGTTCTCATAATGTGTATTTTTTATTTTATTCTCAGTTTGTATAGTATTTTAGTGGCAACCTGATAATAGCGACCTGAATCTCAGAGAATCAAATATAACATGCCGCGTAAACTGTCCTTGTTGACATTTCAATGGAGAGGTTCATTGCAGTTTCTTATGCGTGTTAAAAAGAAGATTTTTTTCTACCCTGTATGTCAATAGCTAAAAACAATATTCAATTCGGATGGATTACGTAGGGTATATCTTAGTAACGCATACTGCAGCTTTTCCAAAAATTCTTGTATAGTTAATCTAAAATATTAGTTATTAACGTTAACGTCATTTTTTGGGGAAATAAGTACATTATTAAGTATTTTCATTATTATAACATTTTAGCAAAAATATACAATTACGTTAAACTTAGCAATTCTGAGCTATATATGAATGTATGTTGTATATATGTATAATAAAATAAAATATTGGACTTAAATGTGCATTCTAAAAAATACATGTATGTTCTAGATACCAAACATAAATATGTATACTAATATACATATACAAAACATAAATACATATATATACTAAAATATACATGTCGCCTCTTTGCTTCAATAACGTAATATCTTGAATTATACAATTTTACATGAGGCTGCTTTTATCTTAAAAAAACGATTGTATCTAAACGAATTGGTTTTTTTTACCTCAATTTAAGATTAATTACATAGCTTAATAACTATGCTTTCTGAAATAACAATGCTGCCTTGTATCAATAACTCTTGTAGCAGTGATAATCCCACCTTGAGTCCGGCCAGAACCCAGGTTCAAATCCTAGCCTGCAAGAGTACAAAATGTGCGTTTTAAGATTAATTATTTATTATAACGGTGAAAGAAGACATGAAGAAACCTGCATTCGTAAGAGTTCTAAAAAAAATTGTTCTCTAAGGTGTGTGAAGTTAGCCAACCCACACTTGGCCAGCGTGGCAGACGAAGGCCATAACCCTCTCACTTTGAGAGGAGACTCATGTTCCAAGAGTGGAACGATAGAAGGGTTGCGAGAAAATGCTGCCTTTTCCAAAACTAAGCCATTTTACTTCCATTACAACCGACCCCAATTGTGAACACGTACTCTAATAAAATAGGCAGGATTTTAATAAGGATCCCTGAAGTTGTTGTGTATGAGAAAAACTCATTATAGAGAACGTTTCCGGTTTGTTGTTTTAGGTTTTCCTAGTAAACTGTGAAAAGTTTTAATTAGACGCTTTATTATTTTCTGCCATAGTGATATTCAACTCACCGAGTTCTCTCTATTTGAGTTTACGAATTTGAATATTAATTATTAATGCAACCGTTAATTTTCATTTATATCTGACATTCAGTGCGTTAAATTAGGGAACACCATTTTTCTTACTTCTGTATTATATAATAAATTAATTCACAACATGAATTGAAAATTATAATGAAAATTGAACAGAAAACATGTTGATTGGAATTTGTAACTAATCAAATTTCCTTTACGTCCCTATATTAGTACAAGTCTTTGAAAAGCATGTAGAGATACTCCAGTACTTTGAAATAAATCCAGTCCTATTTCTCTACCCACCTAAACCTACATTCCATAAATGGGTTCCAACTACGAGGCATGATATGAAAAGATAATATTAAGTAACCGGGTTCCAGGATTCCCTCTTCGTAAACAAACTATTGAACAGTAAAAAAAACACTTCTTATAATTTATTTTTCTGAGGTGATATTTTCTCTATATATAGAAAAATCCGATAGACGATCCGCCTTTACGAAATTGGATAAGGGTTGAAGATATAAAGTTAGAAAATTATCGTTTTCCACTATGTATATTTTACGCTTTTTACGTTCAAGATATTATATAAATATTGTCTTTAAACATGGCAACCTAAACCGGGAAACGCTGATGTAACGTTTATTTAAGGTTCATTGCAGATATTAAGAAAAACGAAAGTACGATTAAATTACACATATACCGATTTTTGAATCGAGAAATTATTATTACGGAATAACATACATATCAGGATATGTAATTACTAGACATTACAGTGTTTCATACATTGATTTAACCAGTTGCGAACATAATAATATATGTACGATACAATCAAAAATCTGAAACTAAACCATTTGCCAACATATTTAGACTTTAAAATCAAATGTCGCACGTTCTATTCCCCAGCTTCTGTAGCCTTGCGCGACCGGTTTCAGATTCGATTTGTTACGATACGACTGAAACGTGCGGATATGTGATAAATATCTATTTTATTTCCTACACGAACAAAGAATGAGAGCTAACCCTACCGGCATTTACGAGTCTTGTTCTAGATAAAGGCTTTCTATCAATAGATAACTTTTAGTAACAGTTGATTTCTCTTTGAAGTAGAGAAAAACATTCTAGAATCAGGTACGCCGTGAGCGTGGGAAATAAGACGGTGTACTCTGCTTACCTCATCAAATACCACTAATGGAGAATTTCTAAGCTAAACTGTTTACATACATCAATGGGCACGTTAAGCAATCATTATTGGATGTCATTATTATGATATAATCGTTAATCATCGTCGGAGGACTTAAGAGTGTTTTCAAAACGCTGTTAATAGAAATATACATATTTGAAATACTCTATGGCTGTCGCCATGCACTAATCACTCCTGAATAATGCCGCGTAGCATCCGTAGGCCTTAAGAATAGTGGCCCCAAAAATGTCATATTACCAACCAAAATAATTGATTATAAGAAGAAATCAAGGGCAAAATAAAGTCTGATCAGAAAAAAAGCATATAAGACCAAAAATATGACCATCTGCTGTTGTAGTCAGTGGACATAGCTTCATCTTGGAATGTTTATGCATTAAGGTCACACGATCATTAGGGCTAATAGATACGAATGAACGCAGTTGACTCCATGTCCTTGATCTATGTTCATTATGTGAGAGCACTCTTAAACACTCAGAATCTATACAGGTAAATACAGCTGTTCGAAATGAATTGATATTCAGAAACACCGTTGCATTGAATACAAAAAAGCTTGTATTTAACAAAATCTATTTGTACTATATTGCTGACAAAAACTATTTAAATCCAATCCACGTGTACTACAGTACAATTAAACAGAATGCATACACATAGAATAAATACGCGGAAAATATGAAAACTTCACACTTGACACGATTCCGTTGCAATGAACCCGACTTGTTCGTTGTTAAAGTTAATTTAATGTATACAGACAAACACGCACACACACATGTAGGTATATACACACACATACATAACAAAGAGCGATAGCGTTTATAATATCCCCGTTTCACTTGTTCTCTCGAAAACATGATTTTAAGCATTGGCTTATGTTGATTTTTACAGAAAATTAATAGGTATTATCTCCCCCATTTTCTACCTTGCTGTATGTTGATCAAATAATAAACAAACAACAGAAGTTGCTAATTAATGTACAACGTATGACATATTATAATCTGGAATTACTCAAAACTGAATAGGCACTTTTTAGGCACTTCAGGAAAATTAATGAATCGTAGGAGTCTGCTGCACTCCCCTTCTGCCTCTTCAAGTATTACAAGCGTAATGTTTGTTACATATGATCGTTATCAAAATTTACCATCTATATTAATAAAGGTAGTAAATACGTTTTGGAATATTCGTTGCCCTTACATTATGGTTGAGTGAAGACGATAAGCGAAGTTAAATAACGCGAACTGCGGTCAGCTCTTGGATCTATGGCCGCAAAGACAAATTTTAATGAGAATTTCCGGGATTCAGACTGGACACAAAGCAATCCGATTATTTTTTTATCGTCAGCACGTAATCTTTAAATCTCGTTGAAAATTTTAGAGTGTTTTAAACTGTTCTCACAAACGGTGTGACCATTATATCTATTATCAAAACGACGATGTGGTAAAGCGAATTCTTGGTCATGTTTTAAACGCGATTGAAAGTTTTTTTCCTTAGTATCAATTTAGAAAATATTTTAATTATTATTTCACCTTACTCCTATATGCAACTTCAAGTCACATAAAATTAATTAAAAAAGCTTCATGATTCAGTTAACCTGCTAAGTAAGAGCGCGGTAAGATTCTCCTCATTATGGGCAACTTTAATTAAAAGTCATTTACGGTCTGTCTGACTTAAACTTGAAGTAAATGTGGGTTCTTTCCTAACATAACAGTATATCTATATTTATTTTAGGTAAAGCGTTTGTAACCGTCAATAGATTCCACGCCATTTTCATGTAAAATTCAATTTCGTCTAATGATAGCTATAACTGATTTTGTACGTAATAATTTATAAAATTGAATCTGGGTAGCGTAAAGAGGTCCACTGAAATTCTAGTACTTTAAAAGCAGTTTTTAATATTCTATTATGGCAATTTTATACCGAGCATCGAAGTTCTCGTTGCCAAGATTACGAGAATCTAATAAAAGACACCCAATCTTTATTACGTTACACTATAAGCATCATCATCACTATATGTGTATTCTTACACTGCTACACATATCCCTCTTTTAAGGATGCTATAACACCCACCTGTCTTCTTAAAATCTTCAGTTCAATAGGGGAAATTGCAACAGACATCTGTAAATACACAGTATCCAATTCAAAACTCACGGGCATTAGGGGCAAACGCTCCGTAACAGAGGTTACATGCTATTTAAAATTGTTTAACCCACTGCCATTTCAAAATGCAAAACCTATGAGCTTTGTTGATTATCTTTATAGTATGTAGTAAATTCTTATTTTAGATCTTATGCCGCAGAGAAACTTCGCATAGCACGCTGAGCGACGATTACCTTGTGGTCTAAATCCAATGTCAATGTCCACGTTTTTACAGCATATGTCATAACTAATAGGAACACTGCTAAGATTACTTTTAACTGTTTAGATTTAAAAAAAAAATTGTTGAATTTTTGTAATAAATACTTTTTTTTTTGTAATAAATATCTTCTAGCACGAATGTAACGGTCTATTCATAGCCAAAGCGACATACAAATATCAAGTCATAATAATAAGTATTCATGTCTTCAGGTTTTTAATAAATCCCATTCCTGCAATAAGTAGTGTTAACGGACATTTATATTTTCCGAGGATCTATATTTAGCCGTTAGATGAATTTGTCCCGCGGTAATTTGAGGTTTCGTTACGAACTTCACATACGAGTAACTGTATGATCCGGTTCTATACTTTAAAAACGTTAGCTTGAGTGAAACAGTCTAAACATACCATGCATTTGTCAATTTGCTAATTATAAAATCTATTCTGTTCATATAACTAACACAGACTAAAGGGAAATCGTCAAAGATGGAGTATTTGAGAAAATATTATAGAAAACACTGTTTATAAGCTTCAGAGCGACAGTCAACTTGCAATTAAAGTTGCCGAAATTAAGGCGCTACGAAATTGCTCGAAATCAGCACTTCAAGGTTTTATTTACTTTTTACATGATAATTTTAGAATTATCATTTATTTACATAATGATTCCTTTTCATACAATACACGAAAATAAAAAATGTAAGTAGTATTTTAACTACTTAGATATAATTGTTTAAGATGCTTCTGTTGATTTTTACATGTCGCAGCGCCGTCAGAGATATTTACGCTGAGCAACGGGTAAAAATAAAGTTTTATCAAATATTTCAATGTAGTTCGTAACTGTTAATAGATACTGCCCTCATCGAGTATTATAAAACGTCAGCTATCAGCGCCAGTGTGACAGGTAACTTGTAATTAAAGTTGGCGAAATGCCGGAGTAATATAATGACATGTTCTCAGCCCTTCCAAATTTTAATTAATTTTATACGATGAAAAGCTTTCGTTATCGAGCGGTAATCTAACTAGGTGCTGTATACGAAAATAAATATGGAGCCTTAGTACCTGGTAAAGTAATAAATATAACCAAATGAATAATTATGTCACCATTTCTTGCGTAATGCTCATTAACAATGAGTTAATAGCTAGTATTAATTTATTTTCTAGTAGCCATTTTTATTATTGATTTTTTGATATAGATCAAAATTTATGCATACAGTAGTAAAATAGACAAAATGGCCACAAAACATGTTAAGAATAACACAGATAAGTCACTGCGTGAATAATTTTTGTAACTAAATTATATGACAAAATTACGAGTATATCGCAGTATAAAGTCGATTATTAAGATTAAAGGGATATGTAAGTATTTTTGTATAAGAAAAAGCCATGTATAGAAATAGCAATTTAAAAACTACGTCTTATAATTGCATAGTACATGTAAAATTAATTTAGTTCATTTTCTAATATAAGTAACGATTGTCTCCGTGGGAAATTAAGTTCTGGAACCCAATTTTCTTTTTGCATGTTTTAAGTTAGTGTACCTACCTACATCAGCAATATTTCTAACAAAGATTGACGTCACCGCAGCGCCCGGTCTAAAAATCAGACGAACCGTAGGTACAGAAAAACGGATAATGATTATGGTTGCTACCGAATAAGAATATAACCAAAGTTAAGGGGTTTACTAGAAATAAAAAAAAACACATATTGTTACGTGCTTGTCGATATATCAATAAGTCAATATATCATCGATATCAGCGAATATTGATGTAATAATAATGAGATACCGCAGAAGGTGACAATTATCTGTGTTAAGTGATTTTTACAGGTCGCTAGAAAGTGAAGTTCGGTTCAAAGAAGCTGCTTATAGATTAGACTACTTTACTTATATGTAAGTCATTTCCTTAATATTAGAAAATTATACTCAAATTTAACACTTATTCGTATTTGCATATGGATTATTATTATTTAAAATTAAGAAAATTCTCAATCAGAATTTAGACAAAAATATCGATTGAATGCGCCCTCCGATTAAAAATTAACATATCACCGTAGTCACCTAAATGATTATAAATAATTGTAATATTTTAACTACACAATCAATAAACAGTTCTATACATTCAGAAACAAAAATTTAAAAATCTTCGAAAGTACATCCACTTACATCGTTTATTTATGTACACGTATATAATTTATTGATCAGTAAGTTATCCTTGTATTAGGATTACCAGAAAAAAAAATCCGCATTGAAGTTTCGTTTCAAGAAAATTGACTACATAACTGTTAACTAAAATTATAACGGTCGTAAAATCCTTACCCAATTTGATTACCAGAGTAGGGATATATATTAAGAAATTTAGATAACATAAAGTCTTATTATTATAGGCCGAATGCCAAACAAACATATAAATTTATCTCCGCCGCCTTTCCGCCGAAGATAGCACCAACATTTTCGGTTACAATAAAAAAATATTCTATTAAAACGAAGCATGAACACTTTCCGTACACTTTTGTAAAAGGAAGAAAAAATTTGCACCGCACTCACCGGTTATTTAAAAATCACATTTGCTGCGCTTGGCCGGTCCCACCGATCGGGCGTACACTGTAAGGAACTATTTAAGCGCGTATTTCCCCTGGCTTAACACACGTAATACGTCCGCACCTAAACGTGACCCGCGTAGCACTGAGACCCGCGCAGTCTCCGAGTCATATTATGGTACTCAAATGATGCCCGTAGCTCGTTCTGATGCTACGCCGTAGCCGCGCTACAACTCATAAATTTAATAGGCGCGCCTATATTTTAATGGTTAATTAAGAAATACATTTTTTAAGCTCCATTTTGTACGTTAGTAATGAATGTATCTTATTTGCGTTTCTTTTTCCAGAAAAAAAGCAAATGGAAAATTGCAGCAAGTTAATAATTGCGTTAGTTAAACTGTACTTCATTGTCATGATAACCATTGGCCTATTCGAGTTCACTGCTGGATATAGGCTTTGAGAGGCTCTGAGAGGTTGGGGATCGCAGGGCACAGCTTCGCGCACCGCCTACCCTGCCAGCTACGGCGCCCAGGCCATGTAACTGTGCTTAAACAGACCGCGTCATACTGCGTTGTGCTAGCGCACGGCTTAGTCGCCTGGAACAACACCCTGTATATCGGCATGGAGTCCGGGAATGTATTCTTCGTCCGTCCCGACACGGTGTGAAATGTACTTGCAAAGTTATTAATATCATTGATTTCTTAACTCAAACAATTGCTTAATTTTTTATTTACTTTTATTTATCAACGAGTTTTCAAAATATTTGTTTAACTGCCATAGTGCATTTTTTTAGATTCTCGATAGCTACATAACTGTAAGACGCAATAATCAAAGTATTTATTTAATATACAATGAAACTTAAGAGACAAATAAATGATTTTTTTACATTTCAGTTATCAAATTTCATGTAACTACTTATAATAAGGGTTTTATTAATTTTTATCAACGTAAATAGTTTATTCAATACGTCTTTAACGGATAATAATAATGTAATATCACGCTTATGGCCACTGAAGAGGAAGGCAGACACAATATAATACTATTCCCTAATCTATTAAGAGTCTTACGAACTTAATGTGGGTCCATCTCGTTAATAGCTCACACTAATATATTAATATTACTAAATTGAGAAAAAGGCTTTCATTAAAGTGGAACAATCACAAGAGCTATATACAACTACAGTGTATAAGGCTACAAGTTTCAATTTTATTTCCTTTATAGAACACCAAAAAGTGATATTAATACAGATGGTTGGGAATATTAATGTTGTTAAATATTTTGACCACTTTTACATAATTTCAACCGTTAATTAAGCTTCTAGCGGTTATATCCTAGTGCAATTTGCAGTGCATTTATAAAGTTGCAATGTATTTATTGACTATTAAAATTAATAGTCAATAAATACATTGCAAAGCGTTTTTTAAAATACATGTCTAATAAAAGTAGAAAATAAATATTAATTTCATCTGTCCTCTTAAGTTTCAAAATATAAGCAACGGCTTAGCTTCCTGGCCTATAAATGGCAAAGAAAAAATTGATTCGCTGGGACAAGGGCCTGAAGAACAACGATTTTAATCAATCTTCGTCGTTGATATAAAATAATGTAATTAAATAGTAAATATAGTTATATTTGTAGTTCTTGTGTAATGTCTATTTACTTATATCTTTCAATATTCTGCATTATATTATGAAAACTTTTGTTTTATTCTATTGAAATAGTGAAATATATCTGACATTAATATAACGAATAATTACATAATATACCCCATTAAGCTTAGCTTAGCTTAGCTTAAGCGTACATGTTTTCTGAAGTATATAAATATATCATGTTTCCAAACCGAACTATGAATTTTAATATCCATTGAAATGTTACTTCAGCTTCAATTAACATGCTCAATATCATGTGACATATTATTTTGTCAAAAACAGTATGTACCTGTTTCAAAAACGATAAAAAACTTATTACGAGTAGTAGAAGTCCGATAAAATGAAGAGAGACATTGAGATGGATAAATTGTATCAAATTAACAGGGGTCGGAAAAATCCTTTCCAACGACGAAACTCGTTGGACGAAAATAGTTTTAGCGTTAATTAATTAACCGCACGAATGAGCAGGGTCCGGTAGGTATTTTTGTACTTACGTTTATTATTATATCTGGTATATAAACTATAAACGATATTTAGTTTAGGAGTATTTCTTTACAGTACCAAAGCTACGTTAGGATAAGCTGAAACCAAACTCATTCTTTTAATATCCACGTAACATCACGCCTGTTATCCCCGAAGAGGTAGGCAGAGGAATACACTCCCACGTTTCACCAGTTACGTTTACGTTCCACTATGGAATAGGTGATGTGCCTATTGCCATGCAGCGGGCACAAATTCAATAGCAAGTGATATTTAAAGTTAAACGGATATTTATAAGAGGTGCGCGCTAGGACTTGAACCCGGTCTCCCGGGGTGAGAGGTCAAATTTCAAACCACTAGGCTATCACTGATTTAACATCTTTTTCCAATTATAGAGTTTTACATATACATTGCACATAATATAACAGCGTACCGGCATCTGTTCATAACAGCTATTATTTCTTTATATTTATTGTTCCACAATTCACATACATATTGACATGGAATTATAATTAGTGAATTAGTATCGGAGCGCTACGTTTGACTTTTTTAAGGAAGGTTTAAAACGACCACTTCATACAAACCGATTTGACTTGATAATTGATGGTGATCACATACCATCTGGCTAATCATCTGGCTCTTAATTAGACCGCATGATTATTAACAATAAGTCACATATACTTCAAACGTACCACATTTTCATTATACTGAAAGAAGCAGTAGCTTAGCGCTTCAGGTTTCAGCTTTCCTTTTTCGGACGCATCAAGTTCGAGTCTTGGCACGCATCTTTAACTTTGAAAGTATCCATACGTTTATAGGAGTTAATATAACCGATTATAACTGTTGAAAAAACATCGTGTTCAAACCTACATATACCATAGGATTGTTCACGACGTTTTCATACTATCGCATCGCAATTTGTGTGCACTGTGCCTCGCAATATAACTAAGCCGATTTTTCGTTGTCCTCGTAATAAAGATATGCTCGTAACTTGAATAATAAGATTGGAAAAGCTGAGACCCGACAGTTCAAGACTGCAGCATTTCAGCATTTCATTGTGAGTTCTTCATTTCAAAACTGTAAGTAAAGTAGAAAAACAGTGTTTGTTATGTATTATTACTATATAATCACGCCAGGTCCCTAATGGGGTACACAGATAGCACCAAGGGCAAGTATATTTCAATCCTTAAATATCTGATCTGATTTATTTCAGAAACTCCCTTATGCTAATATCTAATTATACGAAGATTTCTTGGTCTTCTTCGGCAACCTATAACATTCACTTTGTACATTTGATTCCATTTATTAACTTTTTTTCTAACACACCCATGTATTACGTCATACTAAGTCAAGTAAAATTGAAATCAACTTTGTACCAAACTAAGCGTCTGAGTGTTCCAGACGCTCGTCGAACACTCAGAATGACCGACCATTTAGACAAAGTTACGAGAGATCATCCTAAGTAGTAACGCAAAAACATTCGAAAGTCCTTCGCCGCCTAAATCCCATAAATCACTTTTACGCGTTCAGAACAAAAGACGTAGAAATGTAACAAACAGTGTGGATCCGACAATCCATCAACAACTTGAGAATCTTTTTACTTTTTTTCTTATTACTTTTAATATAATTTTTTTTATTGTCACGAGTTTTTTTATGGTTATCCTATATTAATAAAACATCTCACCGCGGCGTAATATCTAGAACAAAGTTTCCTTATTTCCAAGGAATAAAGCGATGTTGCTAAGCGTGATCTATATTGCATATGATTTTGAGATGTCTTAGCAGCTACAGTCATATCTAAGATAACTCTTAATTTTTATTTAGTTTTCAAAGCAACCATTCGTTTGTACCGCATATATGATGGTAAATGGTCACCGTTACCACAAAAATATGTATCCAGCACAGATAAAAACTGTTAGTGTGATGATATCTGCTTGGTTTTATTGTTACCCAAACGATTTACTTGGAAAGCGTCGCTCAAATTATTTTGTCTACTACAATGTTTAAATTAAAACAGATCAAAAGAAATACTGATGCTCGACTCATTAGTAGTGGTGTCAGCTGTAAAAGCATTTTTTATACATATATTTATGGACATTTTTTTTGTGGACTGTACAGTTGTTACATCAACGAATTAAATTGTGAAGCATTTTTTGTGGAGATATTTGCTATTTGCATCCATTTCTTGAATCTCAGCGTATACGTTAAAAGACTTGTGACGTGTAAGATCTGAACACATTCATTTAACGCTTTCAGAGTAGAAGTAGTGATGAAAGAAATAAAAAGATAATAATTGATTAGACGTTTAATTGATAAATAAATTGCTTAACGTCTACATTATATCTTTTTCGTACATTGTCAAAATTGATTCTTCACATTCAAATTACCATGTAAAATTACTTGCATTATGTACCTATCAATTACGTTTAACATGAAAACACGCAAGACAAATACATAAGCACCCAGAGGAATAAAAGACAAAGTCGTAATTCAGGTGTCTGCACCAGAAACGAACCCGAAATGTTAGTCGCGGCGTATTTGGCGACTGCCGTATGAAATTACTACAATTGTAACGCATTTTACTTAAACTTAAACAAATTAATCTAACATTTCATACATTTGCATTTCTCATATGATGCTTAAAATGCAGCCGCTTTACCCTATGGCGGATGTAAGCGTAACTAGTGAAACGTGGTAGTATACTGCACTCCTCTGTCTATGTCTTCTAAAAAAAGTAATATCACTTATACGTCCCCTAGGTGTGACGTTACTTTTGTTTTACGAAAATACTGATATTGCAAATTTTGTAGAATTTCATTATCTCCCTAACGATTACGTGTGTTTGTATGCCGAAGTTCTCGCTTTAAAAACTGCTGAGTTCACTGTGATATTTTTATCGTTTTAATGCCAATTTCCACTGCGTCATTTTAGGAAATTGGGCGGCTGCCAAATTTTTAATTGAAACTTAAACTGGTATTTATATTGGTATCAGAAATAGCAGATAGAAATACTGGAAACTATAGTCAATTATTGGTTCTTTCATAAAGCAGTTTTATCTTATTTGTATAAAGAACAATTGTGTGACAGTAAGAAATACAGAAATAAACCAGCATATCAGCATCGAGTATTATGAGTCAACGCTGTTTGTATGATCCGTATAGAGAGCTGGCATAGAGCTGGTTCGTCGCTGCTGTTCAAGGTCAACCACGATAATCTGAAACAGGGTTATTAGATTAAGATCAACGAGGCAGTCCAAATAATCAGCTTAGTTTAAATATTGAATTCAACAATTTATTTATAAGAGACTTTCAAAGAGGCTAACCTTTGGAATCCTCATTGCGAATGTTATGAGCATGACCTCTCAGGAGAGGCGTGTGTCCAGCAGGGGACTGCAGTAAGCTGATCATGATGATAATTTTCCTCCTATATAAAAGCCTGACAGAATGTGAGTCCCATGAAAAATAATTAAAAATCGAACCTACTAGACTATCAAAGCTAGTATTACAATTAAATTTAATAGTAACTATCTATGTACTTTACATCTGCTAAGATACCAGCAAAAGTTTTATCATGGAACAGCGTTTAATAAACTACTCGCACACAATTTAACAGCGCTGAAAGTTCAAGATCTGCTATTTAATAGTTGATCCTGAGCTCTAAATTAACAGGTAGGTAACTCTCTTTATGAGGGAATAATTTCAATTTACTATACCTTTCATCTTATTGAATAAAGCTTATTGAAATTCGCTTCTTCAAAAAACATTCTAGATTAACTTTAATTGTCCTAAAACATTTGAACCATTAAACGACAAAGCTCAGGCCATTTCTTCATTTAAGTCTTAACAAAGAGTTAAATGTCTAGATTGTCCTTCCGAACATTCAGCACGCAAATTATACAAAAGATATAAAATAATAATGATACTTTAAACGGTAACCCTTCAATATTCATCGTCATTATTATATGGGCCTCCTATGAGAGGTTATGTTTGTAGTCCTCACTCTAGGCATGCGAGGTGGGTACCGCAGAGCATAGCTTGTCCCATATCCTATGGTGTAGCCCATAGGCATCCAGGGTATGTAGCTGTGCTTAGGTAGACTTAGTCGTCTCTTACGACACCTGTATACCGACACCTTTTCAACAACCCTACTTAAAAGAATATAACATCGAAACTTTAGAATTGATTTAATCACAATTGTTTCTATGTTATTTCGCCAATAATAATCATTACGCCTGTAATCTCCGAAGGAATAGGCAGGGAGTGTAGTACACTCCCACGTTTGAGCTGTTACGTTTATGTTCCACTATTTCTTAAGTGATGAGCGTATTGTCATACACCTGGCACAAATCCAGACTCCGATCGACCACTAGAAATTTTCTAGTAGAAAGTCCAATCACACAAATATTGAAGTAATTATTGTCAATTTTGTCATACCGTTGTGCGATTAGATATTGCTATATAAACATTGCTATGAGAAGCCTAATGTAATAATATGATATTGAAAGATAAAAAAAACTTTATATTATATACGAGTATAAAACAAAGATTTATATTGTGGTAACCTAGCCATTAATTTAGAAGGTACAAAAACAACGCCCAAGGTCTAATATCGGAAAGTAGATCCCAGTAAATTGGTATAAGCTGACTGCAATTGATCTGATTTCGTTCACTACTCTTACCTAAAGTGATCTACAATGACTAAGAGCTTTGGTCCACACTTTCCAAGAACTCTACATCAAAGTAATGTACCTACATAAGTTTATCTCCGCTACTTTTTCTTGAATTGACCTTGACAGTGACCTTGACAATATAATTGTTGCTTATTTTATAGTAAAGTAACTATTTACTTAACTGCCTAAAGACCGTTTCCTTAATCAACTGGTTGTACGCGTGAGTGGTGATCGAGGGACTCTAGGTAAGTATTCCAGGTCAGGAACTATTGAATTTGTCTAACTTAGAATCTAACTTAGATTTTTACTCAAAATTTAAGTATCCAACCCAGATGATGATGGAACATCAGGGCAGCCACCTAATCCACTTAATTTACCAATTAAGTTTAGCTTTAGTTGTATTAAGCAATAATTTGACAGACACCGCGTTTTCATCTAACTAACCACTGAAATTCGATCACGATATTAAATTCACACAAGTGTTATAACATAATAAACGCACCAACGGCACTGCTTACTTCATTAGCTAAAACAGCGCTAAACTACCGCTTTTGTACACGCTCAAGCGATTTAAGTTATCCCTTAAGAAAGTGAATTAGGTTAAGTTTACCACCAAGTTAGTAACACTTGGTTTTAATATTGGTACCAAAGCATAATGCTATGATCTTTCTTGAATAAAATTGGTTTTATCGTGTTTCTTAAAATTATGGTATGTTTACAGTTCTAGAAAATTTACGATTTCTGCCATATTTTTATTCCGTATTCAAAATGTGTTATTATATAGAATTATTATCCGATGATGATGCAGTGGAAAAAAAATATCTACTTTCTGGAATAGTCACGTAAAATATATGAGAACCAATAGCTCTATGAACGCAAGTGTCGCTTTGAATAGATCTCAGAATAAACTGATGATCCACACTACTTGATAATAGCAGAGTTAGTTTAGGGCGGAACGTAATTTGCACGTCAGCTTACGAATACACAAGTAACTTAATGATACATAATATGTTAACTGTCGTGTAACCCGAAGAACAAGATGGGGTAGAAATGTCCATATGAATGCAATCCTTATATTCTAAAAATTGAATGGTCAATTATTATGCTTATGCAATATCTGCATAATTGTATACGCAATTAGATATTAACAAAAAATATTATATTATATTCTTTTCATATCCTTACGCCACATCCCTTGCAGCGTACTCAGGAACCATAGTGCGAAATATGGTACTTTTCTACCCGGACATGTCGACTTCTGTGTCTGTCAAGCTTAGTGTACGAGTATATTCATATCTTTGTATTGAACTCGGATCCAGAAACACAACTGCATTGTATATTTGTGCACTCCTAACATCACGTATGTGCCTATATGTATTGACGTAGGTATTTAAAGTTTGTGACCGATAAATATTAGGTTTTCATTACATTTCTTCGGAAGTTACTAAAGCGTTTTGCCAGCAATCTGCTGAAGCAGCATGACGAATGCAGATAGAAAACCGTACGTACTTAGTGTATTTTACAAGAGATCCCTTTTCAACATTTTTATGTGACGTTACCTCGAAATTGTGCAAAGTATTTCTACTTTGTATGTGTTCTGTGAAGGCAGGCGTTTTAACAAGCTTTATTATCCTCGCCCTAATTTCCGAGCGAATCTTGAATACCTTTAATTTTGTTTCAAGATAATTGTCAGCATCTTCGGCAGTATTTACCTTTCCCCTATCGAGAGAAGCGGTTTATTTTGACTCTGTTTTTGGAGATTAGGCATCCGTTTCAAAATATTCGGGCACTTTGCAATTCATTCTGTTTAGGATTCAAGCGTCGTTAAGTAAATCTGGTTAAGAAAGGAGGTAATATTGTAGGATTTATAATAAGAATATTTTATCTACTTTAAAAACATTAAGATTTCATCAAAGAAAATAATTAGACAGAGGATTGTAATACACTCCCATGCTTCATCATTTATGTTTACATTCCCGCATGGAAACTGTGCTGTGGTGAGCCTATTGCCATACGCTGAGCACAAATCCATTTTCCGAGCCAGTAATAGAAATATC
>DWTO01000700.1:0-19375 GCA_018244755.1 Jemadia pseudognetus | reverse complement strand
AGGTAAATATTATATCAGAACTGCATAAATTAGTACCGTTAACATCGATATGACTATTGGTTGAAATTTTAGCGTCCCACAGTTTTGGGGATGAAACCTCAGCGTGCAAAATCCCACAACACGAAGTTACGTACTTACTAAGATGAACTATATCTTTCTTCATCCATAAAGAAAATCATCTTGAGAATGTAATCAGGAGACTTTTTTGCACCAGTAAGAAGAATATCCATAGCAAATCTTAGTTGTCGGTTTTATTTATATTATTATCATATCGTCACGCTGGTTCGCGTACGGGGTAGGTAGAGAACAAAGTTTAATTGCTAAGGAGTCAAAACGAAAACTGCCGAAACACGCTGCAGATAATAAGCAAATCAGATAATTTAAGCAAATATTATAAGCTGTACAAATTCTACAATACAAATTGAAACATTTCTGTCGTATGAAAACTACCTCTCGGTAATCATGTTGCAAAACACATAATTGTAAATATTTTTTATTAGTTAAAATCTTTTTCGCCCAATATTGTGCGCGAAAAAGACCCAATAGTTTTCACTTTGTTAAAAAAATGTGATTAATAATACAATAAATTTTACACGCTCCATTAGCGTTTAAAGTTCCTAAACACCTGTAGTAGGACTGTGTCTGTAATATATTTTTTTTACAAAACGTAGAAGAGGCACGACAGGTGTGCAAGAGATATTTGGCACTCTGTGCTCTCTACCCACCCTGCAAGGGACCTGGCGTGAGGATATGTATGTATGTATGTACAAAACATAATTATGTAGGTACTAATGTAACTAAGTTCTTAGGTAAGTAGGTGGTGAAACAGTAAAATCCGGTTAAATTTGGATGGCACCATCAATGTATTTATGTGTATTGTGACGTAATTGCTGTCAATGGAACTTTATCACTTACGGCTCTGTTCCTGAAGTCCACTGAAGTCTGTGACTAGTTAATACTAATATTGTCTTATTTAACAACTAAAACCTACTGTCCTATCTATCGCTGACAGTCCTATTCCTGTAGCCCTGTTCGAGGATGGTTGCAGTTGTGAACGTAGCTTTGCTAGTTTGCTCGCTCGCTGTCTCTCGCAACTATAAGATATCCGATGTATTGTTTACCTCAGAAGTAGCGTTATAAACATAATATATATCATGGAAATCATAAAGCGAGTAATCCGTAAACACTAATATGCTCTCGTTGCCTTTTTTAAGCGAAAAGCTTCCAACGCCACGGAGAACGCCCTGATGGAAAAGCGGTGCTCCGGATTGAAGGCTCATAAGATTTTCAACGTTCAATAAGCAAATAAATCGGCCCCAGGGCCTCGGCAGCCACTCGTCGCAATCCGCCGCGTCGGTATCCTCGTACAAAGTCATTTCCAACAACGTACCATCGTAGATGTGATGCCAGTCCATATATCCGAATCCCGCGAATGTCCAACCACTTGTAAAATATGAAACAAAATCGGGTGCAAGATAAAAAGACTCTCTTTCGTAATTTGCCGGCGGCTCCTTCACTTGGCCTTCCTTTATTGTAATAACCATCAGATCGTGTATCGGTGAATGTGTTTTATTAAATCCCATTCTTATCCATACTTTGTTTCTTTCAGCAACGTCTCCATAAAATGCAGTAACCTCCAATAATTTAGTCTGATTGACAGCCTTATCGATAGCATGCAATTTAATGCTACCCTTTGGGTCCGAATACTTCTTGTATTTTATATTATCTTCATTTGAATGTTCTAGATACGGTTCTAAAGGATTTGCAGATGTGACAACAAAATTTTCACCAAGAAGCGTTCCAATACCTACAGGCTTGTCGTCTGCTGTAATAGCCACAATGCAGTCAAATCTATTATCAGATTCTAGCCATAGATATTCTACAGTAGCTAATATGGTGTTCAAACAATAGATTAGTATGGAAAATAGGCACCTGAAAATTATATTTTCTGTTTAACGTCAAGCGCGTACGTGGATTATTAACTTAAATAGAACAGAACAGAATATTTAGTTGTTTTCAAGAAAGTGACACATCAGTAATACATGATTCGGACTTTCTTTTAAGTAAATATCTCCACATCCTCTTCCACATATAAAAGATCGTAGTTTATAAACTACCCACACTATATAAAAATTCATATCTTTGAATCTGAAATTTGTTATAATCTGAAGCTTAATAAAAGATTTATTGTACTGTGCAAGTATCACGTACATATGTAATGCCTTCCGTTTTGCATTGATGTAAATTCTTTCGAATCACTTTGTTTATAAATAACGGTTTATAGCATCATTTAGTAATAAAAATATTTGGTTTTCGCATATCGATGTGATATGTTTTGATAACATTCATTAATCGAACGATTTATTACGTTATGTAGGTACGTCTGCTATTGAAGATTGGTGATTTGTGATGGATGTAAATAAAATCTTATATAAAAGGGTGCTCACACAGTACAATCTCAGTCTCAAAACCTACATGTTTTACACGGACAATTTTTTTTATATTTATTTCATTACAATTGTCAATTCTTTTTATTGCTTCAGTATTATTCAACTCTGGGCACTTATAGTATATTTTTTCTTTATTTAATCATTTATTTTTTTATTTCAGACAGTTTACATATCTTATTATAGTAGATTAAAAATTGTTAGTTAGTTACCATGATATCCAGTATTCAATGTAGACTGAAAAATTCGGATGTCTAGTAAATTTGCAGTTTCCCGATATAAATATCAAACGACTATCAAAAAACTTCGCATTCTTCGTGGTGAATGTAGAAAAAGCATGTTAGATTTGTAAGGATAGAAGAGATATTTGATGCTCTACGCTATCACTAAAGCGCACGACGATATAATAACAAACACAACATTTTTACGCTTATTTAATAGCTACATGATCTTATAGTATTCATAACGAATTTGGCGATGCTGTTAAATTCATCCAAGGCGTATTCGTTGTCCCTTCTGTAGTCTTCTACAGCTCCATACGTTCTTACCAGGTCTCGGAGCATATCTTTGACTGTGTCTTTTATTATCATCGGAGTCGGCCTTCCGTTGTTCTCGGCTAATTTCAATGTGGATGATACCTACAAGGAAAGAGGTATTTATGCCCTTGTTGACAATTATACTTTTGTTACTTAAATGTAAATTCACGGCTGTAATTCTCGAAGAGGTAGGCAGAGGGGTGTAGTACACTCCCATGTTTCAACAGTTACGAATACGTCCAACTATGAAATAGGTGGTGAGTCTAATGCCTTAGACCGGGCACATACGAGTATCTAGACTACAAGACCGGGGATTCAACCCCATGGCCCTCTCGACCGGCAGTCGTACTTGCAAGCCACTCGACCAACGAGGCGGTCACGACCAACGAGGCAGTGTTTATTTATATATATGACTCTTACATAAGGCTGCCATCGATATCGAAGACGACTTTGAAGGTCTACTGCAGCCGGCCGAGGTGAACATGTACACATTTAGTATACTAAAACTGAGCAATACTAAAATTACCTTCAATTTCCAGTTTCTAAGCAATTCGCCCATGGATGTACCTTCTCGTCTCTTACCAACTCTTTGTAGATTACGACGTAGAACACTCAAATGATGCCGTCGACATACCTCTGCGTAAAAAAGTAGTGATAATATGAACAATAGTTAAATCAAAATGCAATCTCATAACAAACATATTATACTTGCCTCACACTTTTAAAATTATAAGTACCTTTCTCACAGTTGGTCTCGTCGTCTTCGCGAGGGCATTTTGGTGTACCGTCACAAATTTCATGTATTGGTATAGATATATTTAAAGAACCTTTACAAGAATATCTCGTAAGACTTGGTTCCGCTGTACATATCCTAATACAGCTTCTCGTACAAATTGGCATAGAACATTGTTTGTTTCTGCAATAGCATCCATCGTTGCCAATGATTCTCGTATTACCAGTATTGGACTTCTTTAAAGCGCTTACAATCTTTTCGTTTAAAGACAAAAGAAATAAATATACTTCTTCTGTTTGATAGAGAAAGGAAGACTTAGTGATTGCTTCTGAATAAATAGAACTCAATAATGAAAAGCATTCATTCCTCACTGTTCTGATCATTTCGAGTTCTGGTTCAGGAGCCATGCAGTATTTTTGTAGGTTCGCTATAGAGTTATGTAAGGCCAATATATTATTTCGAACGAAAGAATATTCTTTTGACGTTATTTTTTCCGATAGCGAAGTTAATATTTCTCTAAATATTTTATGAGCTTCAAATTTAGCAAAACTAGTACCTATAAGAATAAAAACAAATTTATTTTATTATTGTAAATTAATTTATATCTTACAAAGGATGCAAGCGCGACTGCAGTTCAAGAGGTCCTAGGTTCAAATCCCGGGTCGGGCACCGTTGGATTTTTCTAACATAGATTTTCTAGTAGTGGCTCGGAGTCTGGATATATGGCAGGCAATGCATATGTCGCAGGTATGGCAATAAGCTCACCACCGTTTCCATAGTGGGACGTAAACGTACGAGTAACTGGTGAAACGTGGAAGTGCCTTACACACTTCTGCCTACCTCTTACGGGATTACAGGCGTGAACTTACGTTTTTTTACTTACAAAGGAAAGCCACCAATTTTATTTAATTTTACCTGTAACACAGCCTCTCTCATCTGTCTGGTCTAAACAATCAAATTTACCGTCGCATATTACGCTTATTGGTATACTTTCAGTGTCATTAATAGATTCGCATCCCCATCTAGCTAAGTTATATTTTTGCCAGCAGACGCGCTTACAGGTATCAGTGCAAGTTTTATTTCTACAACGCCCTTTGTTACATACGCACGACTTTGGGGGCCATTCAACTTCTTTAATTGCTTCGTCGAAGTCTGCGTCAAGCAAATCATAAAATTTTCGAGCATTTAATGTTCCATGACGTTGAGAACAGAATATAGCGTCTAGAGCTGAAGCCAATGCACTGATTACTAATGATATTTCATTAACCGTCTTTTTTACGCGGCCTTCTCCTTTATAAGAATTGCTATTTGATATTAACGACCAATTCAACTGCTTGTATTTTTCGACGAACTCCTGCTGCGATTGCAATATGGTGCGGAAAATTATTATTTCTGTACTCATTATTGATTTTTTTGTATTGTTTGGAAAACAACCCAATGCGTAAGAATCCTCGGCTTCAGAAATAATAGAGTTTGCGTTGCGCACTCTTTCCGTGACTAAAACAGAAATAATCGAATTATTTAAAATGCTAACGTAATCGATTTGATTTGGCTTTAAACAGTTGAATTAATTTTAAGCAAATTTAATAATGAACTATGAAGTACCTTGAGACGTACAAAATTTTTCATCAGTTCTATCCGGACAATCAACAAAACCATCGCATAACTTTTCAATAGGAATTTCTGTGTCACCAAAATGACATTTCAATTGCTTCATTCCTTTTAAGTTCTTGCAAGTATGATCTAGTACATGTTGACATTCATAGCGTGGTGTTAAACTTTGAATCGAACGCTCTGTACTTGTTTCTGAAGTTGAATTGCCGATACGACGGTGATTCTCACTAATTTCATTGAGGTCAACATGATGCCGTCTTAAATTGTTTTTAAGTATCAAATTTAAATGTTCATCATTGTCTTGATTGAAAACTTTTCTATCTTCGTCTTTATATTCAATTAGATCAATATTTTCCAAAAGTTTATCAGTGTTACTATCTGATCTTATTGGTATTTTCAATATGGAATTACTATTAGAAACGTTATCATTGTTATTTAAACCATTATAATTATTTGAATCGTTATCATTTAGTTCATATGTTCCGTTAATTATTTGTTTGGAAATTTGTTTGGAATATTTATTATTGGATTTATCAATGTGGGCTGGAATATTCGTTTGCGCACTTATTGTTTTGTTGTTAATCATTTCCAAAGCATTTTGTTTCAAACCTTTCATGATAAGTCGGACATATCTTTCTCCTTTCTTACCCAATGATTTCGCTGCTTTAAACAACTTATTCTGAACTTCTCTTAGTATTTTTAATTTTCCCTCTTTAGGCGCACTAGACAAAGTTTGAATTGAAATTTTATTTATCTTATCTATTATTTCTTTAGTTCCATCTTTCGTTAATTTTGTAGTTATCTGACTTTCTGGTTCTTGTCCTGAAAATCATTAATTAATTTTTGTATAGTTCACTCGTTTATATTTTTTATTACAAATACTAACATCGTCATTTTTGTAATTAAGTTCGTAAACTCACCGAAACATTGATAAAGTAAATAAAACGTCAACAGACAATGGACATAAAATTGCATATTTTCTTTATTCAAAGCTGTACATAAACATATAAACAAGTATGTGTTAGAGTATGTAATTACGATATGTAGGTAATAAATCTGTAAACAATTTGCGTAAGTGTTATACGAATTTTTAATTAACTCAACAATCATAATTATTACATTCAGCGATAAATGGAATTTTAATTTAAACATGTTTCAATGAGTTTTTATAATT
This sequence comes from Jemadia pseudognetus, assembly GCA_018244755.1. Taxonomy (NCBI): domain Eukaryota; kingdom Metazoa; phylum Arthropoda; class Insecta; order Lepidoptera; family Hesperiidae; genus Jemadia; species Jemadia pseudognetus. Next base: position 12,871 of record DWTO01000700.1, on the reverse strand, counting down.
AAGTTTAAAGAAGGCTTTAGTTTTTTTTGTAACTTTGTTTATGTATGGACTCGTTCATATATTATTTAAAAATTAATGATTAAGTTTGGCATTTTGTAAATGTTTTTTCCCTATTCAATTTCAAGCACTTAAAAGAACTGTGGACATCATTACTTTTGACGCAGTCAAAGTCAAAATTAAAGTTCCAATTTCAGTTTGAAACTTTGGATAGGTACCTAATTAGATGGAAAATATTATTAAGATTACTAATTATTGATTGGTTACTAATATACTAAAAGAAACAAGGATAATTAATAGTTACTTGACTGCCAAAAACCTCTAATACGTGGAAAACGAAAAGATAATGAATACTTCCCTGATAAAATTAGCTCAGGTTAGGTGCAAGATAATAAAAATGTATGAATAAACAATTGACTAAATTGTAAAATTTTTCCTTTTTTTGTTTTTAGGCGAAATTATATACATCTGGTCTAACATCACAATGGACGCCTACAATCGCTTCCCAGATTCACACTTCTACAACTTTGTGTAGAGTAGTTTCTGGCAAATATAGAATAACTAAAAAGAGAGATAGGCCCTTAACGTATGAAATGGCAAACCCGCCGCATTACATTGCCCACCGTAAAACTTGGAATTCGTGGAATAGCTGTAAGTTTTATTACATTAGTTATCACATATATCACATTTATTACATTAGTCAGTCACATATCCTTAAAAACATTTCTTAGTAGCATTCAATGATTACCTAGATTTGGTCCCACTCCAAGATAAGTATGTCCCTGGCTCAACTGGGTTTTTTTAAAATGGTTATAGATAGGGCTAACTTCAGCTGCTACCTATAACCTCTAAATTGGTAGTTTAAGCAAGACATAGGTATATTTACAGGTGTTCAGTAGGGAGATGTGTAATAGAGCTTATACATGTTACTTCCAATTGTTTAGACATTGTACTACCCATACAGTTATAACTGTATTATATATTCGTAGATTTTAATACAAATGTTATGTTAATATATACAGATGTTGACACAAAGGTGGACAAATCTACAATTCCCCATTTCAAGTTTTGGAACCATTTACTATTATTATCTTCATCACTATTACCATCTGCCTCATTTATCGTGTTGGTTACCAGTGTGACTGCTGATCGGGAGCTCCTGGATCGGGCACTGTTGGATGTTTCTAATTTAGATTTTCCAGTAGCGTCTCGGAGTCTGGATATAACCCTGGTGTATTGCAAGAGGCTGACCACCTATTCCATTGTGGGACGTAAACATAACTAGTGAAATGTGGGAGTGTTTTACGTTCCTCTGCCTACCTCCTCGGGGTTTACAGGCGCGATGTTACAATTATTATCTTCATCTTCCCACTTATGTTCTTCAAAGGGCTAGGTCGAAGAGTGTAGTAGATACATACAACTTGTTAAATTGTACATCCCACTATAAAGGGGTAGGAGTGATTGCCCTGTATGAGGCACAAATCTAGACTTCAAGGGACTACTAGCAATTCTAATTTAGACAAAATCAATATTACCAGATTAGGGAGTTGAAACTCAGGTCCTCTTGATCACCCATCATGCTTGCAATCACTTGAGAATCATTTCTTATTATCTATTATCTTAATGTAACTGTATTTAAGGGTTCAGTAGGCCAGCAAAAAGAACCAGAAAAAACACTACTACTTTTTAATAACACATTACTGTGCAAAATGATGAACTTTAATATTCCTTTTCAGCGAGTCTAAAAGATGGATTACGCAGATCTGAGACAGCAGTGGAAGATGAATTCATTCGCCGCTTTATGACAGGCACTTGGCATGGACTGATGTGCAGTGAAGTGAGTTCATTTTTATCCAGACTACATCATCTCTTGAGCCAGTGCAAGATGAGCATATCATTGTATTTTGATGTGATCTAAACTAATATTTAAATGAAATTTACCAATTTATTGTATTTAAAAATGAATTAAGATAATATTTAAATGAAGGTTTATTTAGGTTCTGTGTGATCATTTGTTGAGAACAATTTTAGTTCAAAAAAAAGGGAAATTAAACCAGACACCTTTTTAAATTTCAGCTATTGTTTATTCACTAACTTTACTATAATATGTTCTTCAATTACAATTTAGAGGTAGTTTTATTACAAATATAACGAATTATTTATTTATTCTCATTCAGACATAAGAGCCAAACCATGTTTTGGTTGAAATAGTTGAAGTTAAAAGTGTCGTAGAAATAATGACAGAAAATATGTATTTTGTTGCAGGTGATTATTAAACGGCAGTTCAACCACATCAGAGTGGCCGCCATTGTGAGGAGAGCCGTATCTCCCAGCAAAATTTACTTCCTCCTCGGCTACACTGAGGAGATGCTCTCCAATTGGATTCAATGTCCCGTGACACTGGAGCTGCAGACCGTTGACAAATATGAAGATGTTGTGTTCAAATATATTTAGTGTGTTCAATGTTTTAGCTGTAAATAGTAGTTCATAATAGATGCATTAAAATCTAATCTAACTTTATTCAAGGGCTCGATCGTAGTCTGGGTTAATTCTGAGATAGTGAAATGAGGACTTTTATATGGATATTTCATATTTGACATTTAAATATAACACTTGTGTATTAATACACAATATATTTAAAAACTTACAATGAAACACTCAATTTGACTCATTTGTTTTCTTGACAGGAGGTCTAAAATGAAAAGATTTAAATTTGTACAATAGCAAATCATTATAGAAATTTGTCGTGAATTTTTTTTTATATCATTGTGTGAAAGGAGTGAATAAAATAAAAGTCGGGCGTGTAAAATTCATATTCTCTTATAATTTGATTCATTCAAATATACACAGTGTCAACAAGCCGCCCCGCTCGGACACAGCATCGAGCCGCGAAACTTCTGCACATACGCTTTGTACTTTCCATTTTATTAAAAAAAAACATACGAAAACAATGTAAACTGCTTCATTAAGTCTTATATTGTACTAAATGGCGGTAATATTCGTTCCTTACTGTTAGATAACATACAACATTAGGTACTATCGATGGATGACATATTTTCCTTAATGGCATGTACGGACAGACACCTGTGGATGTTTGACATAACTGTGATGAGAATAGTTGTATAATGATTTTCTTTCGTTACATACTGACGCAGGCGTGAAATAAAACCGGAACGAAATGAAGCAGTCACATTGACAAAACTGAGAGAGAGGTACATATTGCAACAACATTCCGTTTTCATAAGACAATATTTTTGTTTTTTACTAATATTCTCATAAATGCCTATGGTGTATTCTCTCAGTTATATTGTCTTATCACAGTGACATAAAGCATTTGTCCTTACATACTAGTGAGTTAAACTTTGCGTTCTTATTATTAAATCACCATAAAACACATTTTTCTTTGTAAAGTCGTTAAGGTGCCTCAGAAAATACTTTTTATTTTATCATTTTTCTCCATTATGATATTCTTCTCTTTAAATTCTCACTCACAGTCTTTATATTTTTGAGCTAATTAATTCGATAAGGGCCTGTGGAATGTGTGTCGAGATAGACCTTGCAGTGATGAGGCGGGCCACGGCCGCAAGCGAATCGTGTACACGTTTTTATATCTCGTCATACGTGTCATGTGTAAATCATATAAAACATCAAAAGTACCGTTTTAAAAATATACTCTGCTGATAACAAAAAATGAAATCCATCACACAACACTGGCAGTCGACGGCGGCGGAGGGGCGGAGGGGCGCAATGCATCCGGCAGTCCTCGTGCGTGTGTATGGATTGCAGTGGCCGCCGGCGCGGCGCCGCGTGCGCAGAAGTGCGGCCGGCTGGCGTCACGTGCCGCGGCTCGCTCGTTGCTAGCTTAGCATTACTTGTCGTCGTGGAAACATTACATATTTACAACTTACAAAACGTGCGGATAACATGAAGGCTTCTCGCGGTAAATTCGAACGACAGTCCAAAACCGAACCTGTAGCGCGGCCGCACCGCCGAAACTCCCCGTCGCGCCGGTCGGGCGACGCACACGCGTACTTAGGTACGGTATGCTAACAACGTATGTACGTGTGCTAAGCTCTACGTAAACTCGTATTATACAAATCAGCTGTTACATTATATCTAATACTCTACTAGGCTCTATTGAACACGAGAAAAAAGTGCCAAACGAAGTATTTCCGTGACGCATATTATATAGTAGGTGACAATCTCTACGCACTACATTGCACACACGACGATCATTTTTTTTTACTAACAATTATTCAGCAAAATAATGAAAACCGAAAAGAAAAAAAATGAAACCACGATCAGTGATATATAACATTACACAGAGCCGACAATATTTACTATAACACATACCTATTTGTATGTACAAATACATATTCAACATCAGAAAAGTATCGATATTGGACATTGAGGGGGGCTGGGAGTTTCAACGATGCGAATTGCAAATTATATATATAGTAATCAAAGAAAAAAACACCGATTCAACACAGCTTTGGACATTTACCGTTTGGTTTTTTTTAATGACGTTTGTACAGGTGATAAAACGAACAAAATGTTATGTGCGATAGATATTACAGAGAGAGAGAAAAAAAAGTATCCTATCCACAAAACGCTACACACCGCTAGAGCTATTTAAGTAAAATTGTCCATCAAAATTGTATTAAAAATAAAGAGATCACATATCCTACTACGAATAAGATAACACTTGATACAGTAAAGCTCTCGTCCGCGCGCGGAGACGCGCCGTAACACATCTATTGGTTTGTTTCAATACTGCGAACATTTATTTTATCTTTACACTATAAGTATTCTTGTAACGATACAAAGGCGTGTTGCATTTGATCCAATAAAAACACAAAGCGATTCCTCATGATATGTACGCATTGTAGGCACTGGTCAGTAAGCTTACTAAATGTCAACATTGATAAAAGTATTTAGACATCATTTTTTAAAATAATTTAGCATTTGAAAAAAGAACATTTAACCTGTCCGATTTAATGATTGCGCACTTTTTATAAAAATATTTTTTGTTTTCGATTGTACTTCTTGGTGTTACATATTTTTTTATAAACACATTTGTTTGCGACGATACAGATCATGTGGAAGCACCCTTACAACTGAATTACACTTCAGTACTCTCTATACAATAACACATATAATAATATTTCACATCTAACAAATTATTGTGTCGTGCAAAACAATTCGCACAAATTGTACATAATTTTCTCCTATTGCTGCGAAAAAATTTAAGGCCATTCCGTTTCCGTAGGGCTGGGACCGTACGTACACATACATACATAATAAAGTATAATAGCATTTATTAATAATATGTAGTAATAATAAACATAATAATAAATATTATTCATTATGCTTCATAACATGTCTAATGACGGCGTGATAAATGCAAAAAAAAGTACTCACTATGTATTGAGAACGTATGTATATATTACAGTGTGGGCAGATGGGGAATACGAGGCGTAGCTGTATGTATCCCTAAGTGCGGGTACAGTCGCGCGGTCGAGTGTCGGAGCGGTGGCGCGGCCCCCGCGTCGCTTACAATACTACGATCAAATTTACAAAACTCCACAAAAACGACGGTCATTCCCTGATGTGACGTTTAAAAAACCTATAATATTAATTTGTATTTGGAAAAAGAATTGTACAGCGTTAAATAGTATAATGTGTATGTTTATCAAATTTGATTTCCTTTAGATCCCGTTATCCTACAAGTAATAATCAATATAGTAAGATATACCCTTTTTCATGATTTGGCTCGTAATTATTACGTTATAATAATTTTTTTTTCAATTAACTCAATTTTTTTTCAATTCATTCATAATAAGATTCACGAGAGACATGTTCTATACACACACTCTATCACATTTGCGTCAGTTACATTAAAAATTAAATACACAACAGCACCTATCGTTTGATATACATAATTGAATACAAATATTATGATGAATAAAGAAAACATTTAAAAAAATTATTATATATATATAAGCAATTACCGATATTGTGGACAAAAAAAATAAGCGTAAGATACAACTATGAAGTGGTCCGATTTTTTTTAAATTTTTTAATACAGAACGTGGCATAATTGTATATCATTCAAATTATTATAACAAAGACAATTATCACAAGTACACAACTCGTGTCCAGTCCTGGCTCAAGGTGTATGGATTATTAATAAATTAGAATACAGTGTCGTAAGACATTTTTAAAAATGATGACATAACAAAAAACTGACATATTCACGACTTACGCCATAGCAAAATGTGTCAGATTAATGAACAGAATCAACTGCTGAGCCAAGACTGAGGACGCGTCTATCTTGACTATTCCATTCAACCGTATCTTTATCTTTCCGTTTAGTGTCGATTTTATGACGACGCGATGGCAACATTTTAATTGGAACATTAAGAAATACAAGAGCAATGAACATTGCATCTGATACTCTAATAACTTGCCCGGTCCGCTCGTCGACATAAGACTATTATTGTCAAGCATTGCACATAATATGGAGCTCTCAACAAAACAAATTGGAATCTCAATTCATACGCGCATTTTCTGTTACCTTATTTTGCAGAAGTTTTGATGTATTCGATGTTTTCGTATACTAAATGACCCGGTGAATGTTAGAAAAAGGATGGTTGCAAAGCGTTCCTAAGTAATATTTTGATCAATGCACGTATTCGATCTGTAGTGATATTTAAAATATAAGAAAATTTATTCGAATTAATTTCCAATAAAAATAATAATAAAACAAATAAAAAAAATCTTTCACATGTGAATTTAAAAGTACTCCGCGATTAAACGAACGAAATATGCTATTACAGCAAAATAAAAAATCTATTAAGATGTGTATTTGAAAGTACTCTAGAAACACGCAGTAAAACATATAGCTGGAACAAAATTTTATAATTTACCTGCATATTTGTATGTACTCCATAAATTATGAAACGAAAAAAAAATACAATCAGAACAAAATCTTATAACAATTATACACTTGTATGTTAGAAAGTGCTTTGTGTATACTTAAAACAAACATTCTATTCAGAAAAAAATTTAAAATCATTCACTTTTGTATATGACAGTACAAAACAACAAACGAAGCATACTATTATCACAACGGAAGTAACTCGAGCGGTGGCGCAGCCGCCCTCCCGCGGGCAGCTCCTCGAGCGGAACAAGTCAAAAAGATCACCAGCCGCCGACCGGACAGAAAATTTAAAAATACAACGGAGATAACCTAAAATATGTCGAAAAAACAGACTTAAAATCAGAAGACATCGATTAAATTCGTGTAACTGGAGCATTGGATGGCGCGAATACAAATCTAGTTAATTCTATTTATTAAATAATATTATTATCATAACGGACCATGTCGGAAGACGGTAAACGATGCGAGGAAGGTATTGTATGTAGACATTAAACTGACCATCAAAACGCGTCACGACCATAGATTGATTTTAGGGGACATCAGTATAAGCGCATCGCCCCGGTGTCACTAATTATTATATTTAGATACACATTCTATCTGTAGCACTATCGCTATGACAACTACGAACATCTACAGTGACGTCAGCACGAGAACAATAAAGAAGCAAATTACGGTTACATGCGGACCCGACGAGAGTGTGCGCGGGCGTGTAACTGCGAATGTATGTGTGTGTGTGGGCGTGTATGAGGTTCGGATGAGAGGGATTTCTAGCTGAAAAATTGGCTACTGAGGTCAGGGCGGTCAACTGATATATGTATTACTGATATGTATTGTTACATCGTCGGTCCGCACACCGCACCGAGCGAGAACACGGCAATGTAAGCGGACCATTGCTTCGCGACACCTAATCGAATAGATCACACTTCAACCCGACTAATCAATGTATTGACAAACGAACCATGCATGCACTTCACATGCATTGCTTAACCTTGTTCCAAATGTTATTGAATTGTACTGTAGCACTAAAAAGGGACAACATCATTGACGACACACAACACTTACCGACCAGTGAGACACGATTGATCGATTTAATAATATACATCATTAATGTTATTGTTTAATAATATGACTTGTTTATTGTGTGCCGAGAACTTTTAAGAATATCTAACGGCGCCATACTCTACCAGCGAGGCTACTTAACTGCATATATGAATGTCTATCTTATGTAATTTCTTTCCGTGACAAATTGGAAATGTTTAAAAATGTACTATTGGCAGGTATAATAAATGTAAATTGTTTGTACGATTCGGGTGGATACGAACTGGCTGAATAATAGATGGCAAACGAGCCTTGTCATCTTTAACGCTATTATTATTTAATAATAACGGAATAGCGTCGAATGAGACTGAGTGAGTCCTGACCGAGGTCAATGCATAAGAATATAATATTATGTTATTTGTGTTACAACATATATAAAAAAATCTAACTATTGAATCAAATTAAGTCAGTGCAACACTTTAAATGGCAATATAATTCGATATTGAAAATATCACTAAAACGCTTTGCTTCTTTTTGAGTTGTATTATAAGAGTTTGATCGAATAGGGTGTACAACGAACTCATAGATTTGAACTATAGATTTAAGGACGAAGTACAATTAGCAATGTACTGGCTGAATTAAATATAATACTACAAATACATCACTTAGTGAAAAAAAAAGAAATAATGTGTCCGGCACTTTGACATTAGAAGAGGAGCTGACACTAAGACAATAATGACAGAAGAGGTATCTACCACAATCGATAATCGATATACAAAAATAGCCGAAATAATGTAAAAATAATCAGTATAATAAAATAAATAAATATTACATTTCGCTACTTTTTACAAGTTTATAAATATAATGAAATGCAAAATTGTTAAATGAGGAACTATTTAAAAATAAAAATCTACCGTCAATTAAATATACGATTGCTTGATAAAATTAATTGCATCACCGATATCATATTGCACTCTACATAAAAAATTCAAATTAGACAATCGTTCTAAGGTCAATGATGTCCCCGCGCGCATAATATTGACGACGAACATAATAATGATAGGTAACACTAATCGAGTAAAACGAATAGCTCATGAAGGTGTTAAAAAAATTAAACAATTATTATAATGTCAGTTGCGCCACAAAATGGCAGTGAATGGCCGTGAATTAGAAAAAAACAAACATTATTCTTATTATGGTCATTAGAAAATTGCCAAAAATACGAATTTAGTATCAAAAATAATTCAAATACATCGCATATTTGTACATAGGGATTAATACTGTAGCCTTTTCATAATGGAGCGGACAAATTTCGATAGTAGACCTTATTGCTGTCGGCATACGGCCGGAATTATTATTAGATCACAAAAGCGTCAGAAGAACGAGACGGCACAACGATATAGCCGAAGAAATTTTATTATACATAATATGAAAGATAGTCTCACTGATCTATATTTATACAGAGATTGAATTGAAAACATAAATATTTCATTATTATTAATAATAATAAAAACCAAACACGAAACACTTATTCGCAAATGGACGTTTGTCTCGCTCTCGCGCACGAGAAATTCTAAATTTGAATTTAAATACCGTTGCAAAAAAATAGCCTAAACCAATACAATTTTGTTCCTTCTCTTCCTATCTCTTTCTTTCACAGGCCGGCAAGAAGGAGACGAACAGACACCGAGTGGAACATTACGATTATTATTATTACCAAGTCGCATTACGTCGCGTCATACAATAATTCCTCGGCTATTCATATCATTACGATGTACAATACAAATACAAACTTGACAGACTAAGCAAGCGTAAACGCGCGATCGACTGGAACAATTTAAAAAATAGTCATCTTTATAAAAAAAACAAATTCTTTCACAATAAATATACATTTATTGCCACAATAAGCGTATGTCCGAATACTTAGAGTCCACATATTTTGACGTCGAAACTTGTTGAAAAAAAATATCAACTATTCGCGCCGGTGTCGCGGCGCGCCGCCGGCCGCGGGACAGTCGCCCCTCGGCCGCCGCCGCAAGGCCCAATATTGCGTGAGCAAGTCCAACTATATACATACTACGGTAGTCTAGTTTCGTTGGCGCAGTCTACTCGCGGGATTTTCTTTTAAGGGATCGTCTAATCAGACGATCCCTTAAAAGAAAATCCCGCGAGTGAGAATCGTCAGACTGACGATTGTCAGTTGTAAGAAGCTCGCACGCACTAACGAGTATACCGCTAAAGAACATGAAGCGACCCGCGAAGGAAGTTCGATTCGCGAAGGTACGAGGGATATATTATTGCATTTCAACGAAAACTATGAACGAACACGACTAATTGTAAAAACACGCGAAAGCGATTACATCATCAACTAACTCACCGATCACTCGGAAATCTATAATACATACATCAATTGAAACTTTTATTTTTAAATTTGTTTATCTAGAATTTTCGCTAATCGTCATAAATACGCAATTCAATATAATTTGTCGATCACATTATTATTGCATACGAGTCACAATAAAAGTCTACAGGAGAAGTGTTATTTAACAGAATTAAATATTACAATTATTTATTCCCTACAATCTAAGAACTACAACGAGTCAATCGCTAAAACAACATACAAACAGGAATCTATCGAGTCGACGTTCTGTATACATTCGCACAACACATCCACCAAGTATGTATTACTAACAATAAGATATTTATGTACCGAAAATTATAAAGAAAAGAAAACATATTACGGTTGACAGACAAGCGAGACATATACCTACTGGCGTACTAGTATTTAGGCAATATTGATTAAAAATGTACTTTTAATTGGTATTCGGTTTTTGCGAGTGATCTGAAACGATACGAAATGTGTACGGGTTTAGTACGACCTAACGTCCGCTAGGGGCGCTAGTGTCACCACTCGTGAAGCTACTCTGTAATTTTAAATGGTTTAAAGTTGATGGCAATATTTTATATATATACATAGAATGATGAGGAGAATTAATACGAGCAATTCTCACGTACGTTAAGTATTCTTCGTTACCTACACCACGAGTTGTGTTTGGAAGCAACTTGATCTTCGTTATTACAATCAAATAAAGGATAATTCCACAGAATTGATGTAGAAAAGTAGAAAAAATTAATACCACAAAGAAAGATAATACATATATATCTCGTCCGCTTACCCACAACCAACTTTTATGAGCATGATATCATATAAGGCGAAAAAAAAACAGTCTCCGACTAATGCTATACAATTATCTTGTCTAAAATGTTACGCTCGTTGAATAGAACAATGACAACACGTCGGGATTTATCCCGTTTTCGTACATCCGCAGTGGACGGTGACCACGTAACATCGAACAGGTCGGACAAGGACAAGAGTATTTAAGATTTAAAATAGGTAAAAAGGCACTCACATTAGACATCATAACTTTTCAAACATAACTAGCATTTTCAACCTATTTCTGTATGGCCGCTGCATTTGTTAAAAATTAACAATTATTTTCAGATGGAACCAAAAGTTATACTCGAATTTGAAAGCAGACGCACCGCCGTCTGGCGGATTGATTTGGAATTTCTCAAATTTATGTCTACCGCATGATACAAAACAAAACAATGCGATAACGATTGGCGACGGAGACAGATGCAGTGATATTTTTTCTACCGCAGCGGGACCTTCAGAAACAGGTGTAATGGTCCTGAAGACCTGCAAGGCCCACCAGTTATGTTATAACGGCGGCACGGGCGCGTCATTGTTCCGCACAACGAGCCGTGATACGTTAAAACTAAATGTCTATACATGTATCGCTACTGTAAGTACGTTGCCCCGCCGCCGACGCGCCGCCGCGACGCCGCCTCGGCCGCGTGCGGTCTCTCCCTCCCCGTTGCTCAGCCACAGTGATCATCCTTCCCCAGCGCTCTCGACCAATATAATAACTTAGATCATCTACGTGTGGTCTTATACTAAAGCATTGTTGATTGTTGTCTTCAGTCTTCTCGTAGTGTTTTGGTCTTCGCTACTCCCGCGCTCGTCGGGCTCGCCCGAGGCCTCGCACGGTCGCGGGTCGAATTCGTCGTCAAACCGTCGTACTCACTCGATGCAGTGAACTTTCATTTGGTCTGTATTTTCGTACACGTTTCTTCAATAACTTGAAGTGTGCCATTATGCAATAATTTTATTCTATCTAATTGCAATCTGTTTAGATATGATTCAGTATCGGCAGGTCTCGGAAACAGTTCCCAAGACGCGGGCAGGTGATTTCATGTCTGTCTGCATCGACGTCACTCGGGTCGGACGGCGCCGGGGGCGGAGCCGCGGGCGGCGCTGGCGGCGCGGGGCGCGCGCGGCGCGTGCTACCTGCGCCCGATGAGCCCGTTGGAGGCGGCGCCGGCCTGCGGGCACATCTCCAGCTCCACCAGCAGCGGGAAGTGGTCTGCGGGCGAACCGCGGAAATACTGTATTAAATCACGCATTATTGCATTATACTTTCGATACTCACACCTTAAATATGACCGACGACAAAATGTGTCATGTGTCATGAAATATGTTATCGTGAGACGTGTTGGCATTCTCATGAGACTGAATTGAGATTTTTAATAAATGCAACAAATTATATTGCAATCTAAATATGAAACGATCATAGATCATGACATTTCATCAACATTACTAACACTCAAATAATAAACTCTCAACGTTCGCATACGCAAGCTGCCCCTACCTGAAGGTATGTGAGGATGCGGACACCCTACAACTTTATGCTCCCGGAACCAGTCCTGCGACAGCGGCCCGAGCAGCCCGAGCGGCGTCATCGTCTGCTTGCTATAGAATATGTAGTCTATGATGCCCTTGAAGTCGAAACTGAAACATTAATTGACAACGAGGATCAGTTTCCTCGTCTG
>DWTO01000699.1:0-19375 GCA_018244755.1 Jemadia pseudognetus | reverse complement strand
ACATAGACTTATACATTTATACAAACGTCATTCATATAATGTTACATATCTATCAATTGACTTAACCTAACCAATTCAATGCAAAAATTCCACGCGTTCTTTCGACCAGGCTATTCCATTGTATGGAAGAGGGTGTAACCCTCTGTGTAGGGTTTACCTTTGAATACATTCCTTTTTAACTTTCTTGTTTTTATTCCTGAGTCGGTGTTTGTATCGTCGTGCACGTGTTTTATACATGAGATATCATGTGACACGAAGTATTCCAATTAAACATAATGTAATATCCTGTAATCCCCGAAGAAGTACGCATAGGAATGAAATACACTTCTAAGTTTTACCAGTTACGAAGTCAAAACATCTGAATACATACATATCCTCACGCCAGTTCGGTTGCGGGGTAGGCAGAGAGCGCCGAGTGCCAAATAGCTCTATCATCTTAATGCTCTTTAATATCAATTGCAGTTGGTTATAGCCTGCTATGAGTACTCTATTTCCGGTCATTTGTTACTTCTATAGCATGCACAATATAAAAAAAATATTCAAATTAGTAATTTAAATTTTAATTGTTATTTATAATCCTATTTCTTGCATGAATAAATAAAATAATAATATTCACAATAAATAAATTATTTCAATTTGTCCATTTATTTCGCTCAGCGAGCGTGGTCACACTACGAATGATAGTAAGGAGCTGAACAGTTGGCGTTAATGGCCGCCTTTACCCCAGGGAAATGCGCTTTGATAATGTGAACAGTAATTTTATGTTGCAACAATAGCCACGGATCATTTGAACGATGTGCATAGTTATAACATTTGAATAAATTAACATAACATCACGCATGTAATCCCGCAAGAGGTAAGCAGACGAGTATAGCACACTCCCACGTTTCACCAGTTAGCGTCATAATTTTTATAATTATTTGAATAAATCAAGTGGTGATATTATAATACTTGAGCTTAAAATCTCGCTTGTTACATATTGAAGTAACTTAACGCAATGCGGAAACGCGTAATTTTCCTTATGTCGTCAAAATTATCAGTTTCACTGAGTTGTGACTTCCCAAAGTAATTGGAGGCGCGTCGTTAGGAAACTTGCGTTGGGATGTCACAAGGATTCGTATTGTACACATAGTTAGAAGTTTTCTAATTAATAACGAACTGTAGTTTATTATTTAACAAAACGTACCATCAATTTCAATTCCTGAAGGGGTAGGCAGGCGAGTGTAGGACACTACCACGTTACACCAGTTACGACTACGTCCCACTATTGAATACGTGGTAATGGAATTATTCAAATTTTCGTTAAATACATTATAAAGTATCTTTTCAATTGCAAGTTCTAACACAACTAGCTTAGTTCGGTCCTTTTAGGTTTTAGAAAAAGCTGGCGTGCTGCAAACATGAATTTATTGAGTATCAATGAAAGTTGTGCAACTTTGATAAACATTAAGTAGTCAGCCGTTAATATATGTACATATGTATATCAATAAACGTCCAAGATAAGGCCCAGATTACATAACATTTCAATGGCACTCGATTTTTATGTGAATTTTAATACGTTTTTAATAACAGTTCCAAGCCAGCCGCCAAACAACCGAACTGCACGATATCGACTTATCTATAATTGTACGTAGTATCATCAGATAAGGGTTGAAATGCATGTAATGGGTTTTTGTTATTGACGACACATGTATGCGTTTTGTTTGTTCGTACGTTGATTATCAGTAGTATAATAATAAGCTATTTGTTTGCTGTTGTGGATATTAAATGGATTTTGCGTCGCGTTTTGCTTTTGTTGTTCAGTGTATGATTAAATTTTATGTACATACGGATATTATTTGGGTTATTGAATGCGTTTTTATTAAATTGTAATAGTTTCTATTAAGTCCACTAGAGGACACTTCAGCGGACATCGTATAAAAATATTCCCATTTTACTTAGAATAAAATTTTCTGTCGAAGTCTGGTACTGGTTATATGTATTTATATGCATAATAATTTTTATATTGGAATTACGAATATACATATAAATCTATTGAGCATATTAATATTATAAAAAAGTACCGAAAAGATAAATTCACGCATATATAATTAGATGTGCTTATAATCCCAAGTACAATTAATCATTAAAAGCTTAGAAGAGTACGTTGAAGTTATAACCAACTCATATACCACAAATAAGAGTTACTTCTCTTAAGTTGTAACATTATCATTTTCGTGCTATCGCTCATGCAAAGGGTACGTTAGAGTGTAAATTTTATAGTTACAGACACTTGATCCCGCCGAAGTACTGTAGATAAACGCCGAGAACAAGTTTTTAGTTTCCAAACTGTTCTGCCTTACATTTCGTGTTATCTATCTACAGTAAATGACCTGTCATACCACTGACCTTGAAGATAAAATCGTTTATGGCACTATAGTGTTAGTGATGTATATATTTAGTTACAGAATTATATTTCGGTCTGTTGGTTGGTTCAGTGTCTTGTAAATTTAGTTTTAGCCATTCGTTAATTCCGTTCCGCTTCTGAAGAAGTCCGATTTGTTGTAGAATATAATTATGTATTGTAATATATTCAGTGACATTTTTATTATTTGCAATTTATAAAGGTTGCTTTACACTTCAATATTAAAATATTATTATTGTAATTTTCATATAATTATGACACTTCTTATGTTTACGTTACGTTTTTGTTAATAATCTCCATACGTTTGATTGTAACTGATACTAGTGTTGAGGCGAACATGTGATCCGGATATCATTGTGAAGCTATTCGTTCACGAGTTTTCTTAAGTGAGATTTATTTAACATTTGTTATCTAACTGTTAGCTGTGGTACAAGTGGTTTGGCTCCCTTAAAAAAGAACTAATGTCGAGCAGTGAACACAATAAATCACTGTGCATTAGTTCTATCGTATAAGGGCAAATAGCCCTTAAGCCACCGTATCAGATGCAGACGAAACATCCGTACCCAGTACTTCACTTGTTAATTTGTACATACACTAAGTAAATAATATTTTTGTAAACGAAGTAAATAAATTATTTAACAAAAAAAACAATGAAAAATTATGCACATACATATTTGACATACGCAAAGTGGCTGGCAGCGGTTGGATGCGAAGAGCGGAAGATCGAGCTCAGTGGCGTGCTACTGGAGAGGCCTATGTCCAGCAGTGGACGGAAATAGGCTGATGATGATGATGATGATGAGGATGTTTGATTTATGAATATGTTAATTTAAGAGAAAGGGACACATTTATTAATAAAAAATATAGGTAATGGGCAAAAAATATACATAGATATGGATAGCAGCGAGGCGGTGCGAAAAGCTGTGTTCTTCGATCCTGAACACACATGCCCAGCGTGGGGACTGTGGGCATAACCCCTCTGAAGTCTATGACCAGCAGTGGACTACAATAGGCTAAATAATAAAACGAGAACGCTGCAAACAGTGTGTATTGTTTCTAATAAAGCAAACGTCATTCGTAGCTTAAAAATTATAAATCGGCGCTTAAAAATATAACGAAAAATAAATGTATTGGGCTTTTAGGGTGTTATTTAAGTGCGCTGATATTTACTGAATATGTTATTTTATTTATGCTAAATGACGCATTTCTAGTTCAGATTATGTTAGTTTATAGCATATCAAGAATTGTATTAATCATTATGGGTCTGTCGAACACCTGTCGATATTTGTGTTATCAGATTGTGAAAAAACAACAGTTAGTACACAGTAGCGCCATCTACACCGAGTTAAATTATTACAGTGATCAAAGAGGGTACACTTTTTCGTGTCCGATACTACGTCCATCAAAGAATCACATCAAAGACTGGATACAATATGAATTTATTTATCATATTGATGTACTTCATTTAGGGAATAATAAAATCTTTATAAGCATCCCCGGTACGCGCAACACAAAAAGCACTATTCATTTGTTATCTCTGAAAAATATGTTTGTGTTTCGCTGTTATATTTTTTTCCTCGAGTTGCCGCTTTTCCCGCGACATAATATATAAGGTCTACTAGGTAAACGAAAAACTGGGGACATTATTTTGAGTAATAACAAGGGACATAATGGAAATCAAAAGATAAATATTATTTTAAAAGAAATCTGAACGTAGTATCACATCAGTAACAAGGATGTAGGTAAACAAACTATAAATCAAATTTCATATAAAACTTCCTATATATTCCCTGTAATATACATGGAAAATATTATACTTGCAATTTTTAAAAGTCATGTATAATGTAAATGTATATTTTGCCCCGTTTATGTTCGCGTATTGGGACAGCAAACACAATAACATTATACAACTTTTCAAACGACGCGGGCTTACGCGACGGCGCCGGCGAATGACCAGCGCTTTGTGTGTTTGTCCTTTCGCAAAGTTCGAGTCGGATCCTTGATTTTAACAGTCAAACAGTGGCGATGTTTGCGCAAACAAAATATGCAAAGTAGGTGCGGGCGCGAGCGATACGGGCCCTGCTAATTATGTGAGAGCACGCCGCTTGTCCGACCACCCTTGTCCTACATCCGGCAGCTAATAAAAATGCAAAAAAATGTGCTGAATTATCAATTATAATTAGCCGCCGCCTGCTGCCGGGTTTTGTGGGGGCTTGCGTACGAGTATTTACGCGTTATCTGGGAATCGTTCCGTTCTACTACTCCACTGCATTGCTCCCGTACCTAATACTAATTTATAGATGCAATCTGGTCAGAGTGAAGAGACTTTACTTATACTTCGTTGAGTTGTAATACGTACATAAATACTTGTCCATTATAAAATGTATGTTCTTTTAGAATTTAATTATATTTTTCTATATTGAAAATGTTATAAAAAATATTTCATTTGAGAGAATGATAAAAATGTTTGTAGTTCATACGTAGATCGGATTTCACATAGAATATATTTGAAATTGTCAATACTTCGTCAGACATGGGAAGTCAAAAATGTTACCGGAATACACGGAAAAAATCAATAGCAAACATACGAACGAAAAAACACTCGTCAGGAAATAAAAACGTAGCTAAAAAAGTCTTCTTCTCCAGCGTAATACACGAATGCAAAAAGTTAAATGTAAACCTATGCAAATATAGAGAATCAAAAAATCCAGTAATTCTACGCAATTGTACAATTATTATACTAAACAAACGAAAGGCAAAAAATATGTTCGATGCAAGTTTACATACGGTATATTTTCCTAATTTATTGTAGCGCATTTAGACATAAAAATTCAGATGTCCCAATACGACCCCTCATTCCTGTAAATTTTGTTTATAATGACGCTGTTGCCTAAATTAAATGAATGAATGCTCGCGTTGATTACATACGAAATGAAGGCTTTAAATTTGGACGATGTAAAATTTTGAAAACATCCGCTGCTGTTTAATCGGCACTTAACTGTGACAAAATAATACTCATGTATAATTTGCATCATAATTTTATTGCACGTAATCATGCTTTTATGCCATTTTTTCTTTAAATGGATAAAAATACAAGGGTACCTCAATTACCAGAGAGCTACATTCAGTACCATACTTAAATCATCAGAACGAATCCTGTCTGCTTCGTAAGCTGTTGTTGTACTTGTGTGTAAAGTATGTTTTCGTAATTTTTTTTTATTGATGAGTTAGCCTGCCCGCCCTATCAGGGCGGAGTAAAAATACATTCCTCGACCCCGTGCTGCGGTCCAGGGTGTCGTAAGAGGTGACTAAACCCGATGATTGCAGATTACGTTCTGCCAAGTCAGCTACTGCCTAGCTACATGCTCTGGCCGTTAATGGACAACAGCGAAGACGGTACGAGAATGCGGTGAAGCTAATGTGCAGAACCCTTCAAGGGAGGAATATGTCTAGTAGTGGAATTCAATAGGCTGATGATGAGCTAGCGTGACTTCTTGTCGAGGAGTATCGGGTGCAAACCCTGGAGTCTTAAAAAATCCTTACCAATTAACTGCAGTACTAGTTATGTGTCCATAGCAGGGCTCTAATAGTGTTCTGTGAAGTAGGAACGCTGAAGGAGAGCAGACATAGACTATAATGCCTGTACCTACTAGGGTATCGACTCCTATTAAAATTCTTATGAGTGTAATCTTACTGTGAACTGCAGTAAGAATTTAACATCAGTCTCTCAGAACACGTGATTGTAACGTATATATTATATGTATTGTTATAAGCAAAGTAGGTACTGCTACAGTTTACGCGAAACGCGAGTAATGACTCATTGTATTTTAGTTTGTCACCGACTGAGATAATAAAGGCGTAATTTCACGACATCAGGACAGCCTGTCGTTGTCTGCAGTATCCGAATAAATTCAAAGACAAAGGATCAGTTGTATGGCGCCCCTACACAAGGTACTTTGCTACCATGATAATTTTGATTTATTTGCAACCGAGTCTTGTTAGTGTCAAGTTGTTTAGTCGAAATTATTTCTGAAATTCGAATATTAATTGTAAATTTTACCTGACATGAAATGTACTTCTTGTTTCTGATATACGACCTGCAAATAGTCGTTGTATATATAGGCTGTAGAAAATTAGGTTAATTTGAAAAAAAATAATTTTATTAGCTTGTATTTTATTCGCGTTATAAGGATAATAAATAGACTTGAAAGGCTTGTTAATGGTGGTAACTGATTTTATATATATTAATGTTAGCACAAAACGTGTTAATATTATTTTAATATTAGACAAGTTTAAATCGCAACAACACGTTATATTTCCGACAATGTTTATAATGCAATACAAAATTTGAAAATCATTGTACCTATAATGATACAAAAGTGATAAGTTGAAAATTAAAAAAAAACATTAACACATTCTTAACAATTTTATTTATTCCGTTTGTTTGCACTCACACGTCACGTGCAAACATTTTTTTGTCATATTTACAACAGACGTTTCGTTTTTTAAATATAACATCTGTTCAAACTCACACACAGCCCCAGTTTACTTTATCTGCGAGCGATTCACAACTTAACACCTCAAGTGTTTTTCTACAGGATGATACCATGATTTATACTTGGTAAGACGATATTCAAAACGGAAGTTTATCCCTCCCCAAGTGCGATTTATATAACATCAAGACGTTTGAGAGATGTTGAGATATTTCAATAAATCACAAATGCGTTTCGGATTTCAAAGTGTCTCAGCGTACCACCCCTGGGTTGTTAGTTTTTTGTAGGGGTCGAAAACTAAGGGAGGAAAGAATTTTAATCTGGAAGGCTCATTTTTAATCACGTCTCGCAAGGGTCTTGTTGTATACATAACTAAAATTAGTACGCGAGATACGGCAAGAAATAACAATTTATTTATTAAGATACAATCATCTCATTGTATCGAACTATCATCGACGATAAATAAAATTATATTTCGCTTACAACTGACCAAATGTTGTATACGGTCTCAAACGGAATGCACTTATAATTCATACTGGGATGTAGTTATGTCTGTCGCTCGTTCCTCCTCGGTAGAACAACTCGGTGAAGCAACTGGAACGACATGGACTCGAGTAATCCGTGTACTTCGGTGTTATTAAAAACCAAAAGCTATAGGCGAGCACGTTTTATATGAGAACGGGGTTAGAGACGGTGGAATGAAAAAAAGAGCATAGAGAATTTCAATAGCGACAGAACACGGTGTGTTTGCGAATGGGATTAATATTTTTTCCAAAGATTTTTTTCATCTATTATTTGTGATTGGATTCCGGTATTTTTTTTAATTTTCTCTCAAAAATACCAAGATAGGAACTTTAATAGCAGTATTTATGGCTATAAAATGTAAATAGAAAAATAGTAATAATCTAAATGTACCTTCAAGTATGAAATACTATTACCATATAACTAAATACATTTGTAAATGGGATATATTTCGTTTAAAGTGTAACTAGAAAAAACAAAAACTTGTTTGAAAAAGTTTTAACGCTCAAAGCTCTGATAAGTTAACGCAAATAAGTTAAGGCTGCTTTCTAACGTGTTCAACTTCACATTGTTGAAGAATTAGACTGTGGGTGAAGATTGATAAACGATAGCGGGGCGTGGGCGCTCGGAGAGACAACTCTCACGAGCCAGTTTCCAAATGTCATTAAAATATGTATTTCTTATTTTTTTTTTTAATTTGATTGTAATAGTATCAGACCATATTATGATTAAACAATAAATGAAAAAGTGTCTATAATGAAGTAGGCTTGACAAAAATAATTCTAAATTGTAAATGTTTCAAATCACCGACAATTATTTAAAGACCAGTTGTGGCGGATGGGTGAGTTTACCAAAGGTTATATGCTTAGCAGTGAAGCAAAGAGGCTGAGGTGATGATGACGATAATGATTAATTATCTGGAGTATATACAAAAATCATTAGTCAGTGTATTACGCAAACAAATGAGACGCCAATTAGAATTATGTACTATCGGGTTCTGGTCTGGTTCGTTGAAGAATTATACACTAAGGCGGCAGCACGACAGCAAGTTAGTGGTAGTTGTGAGCCCGTGAAATACTTTATAACAAGTAATATGTATATTTAAAAAATATATTTTATGCTTTAATTACGTTTTTATTCCCATAAAAAATAACAATCGCATTATATGTATAATTATAATAGTAACAAAAGTAATACAAAATGTTATTATTTATTGCAATAAATATGATGTACAGAAAAAGTTTGCAGCTTTAAATATGTTACGACTTTCAATGATCCTAAGGGAGTCAAAAGTCGCCGTAATAGGGGTGCATGTATGAAGAGAGTAATGATTGTAGAAGCTCGGCACGTCTGTAAGGATAAAGATATCTGGCACTCGGTGCTCTCTGCCTAACCCGTAAGAGACCTGGCTTGAAGATTTGTATGTATTTTATGTATTATTCCTAATTAAAACGAAAAGACCATTAAAGACCAGATTTTGAACTATTGGTGAGCCCAATAATTGAATGTTTTTTAACAAATGAAGTCCTGGTATTAGTACATAAGTGAATAACTGAATACTATAACATTTTGATCGAAAATACTTGGCGATTAGATAAAACTCGAAGACTTATTACAGATTTATTTGTGAACGCGGTGTATTGTGTTTATTGCAGCAAATTACCTACGTTGTGATATAGAATTTTTAATAACATAGAATTTTTAATAACACAACTATATTTTTTGTTGTGTCATGATTGGTATATCTGAGTTGGCTTCAAGCGCCAACAACAAAGCCTTGTTTAAACATTTGTCTTGCTCATAGATAACTCAGAATTGCCACCTATCCAAACATTATTATGGTGTTAAGTCGTAGACGGAAATTTGCATGAATGTTGTCCGTGCGTGTATTTCGTATGCGATAAATTTTAGGATAATCATTTATAGTGATCCCTAGAAACGTGTGGAATGAAATTTCGTATAATATGATTTAAGTAATTAAACAACAGGTAAACAAAAGAACTATTTTACTGGAAACCTAAACTTTTGAAATAGTTATAGTAATCGTTTATAATTCATTAATGTAGATTTGGGTTTTGCATGAAACAATACAATACGTATTTAATTTTTTCATCCAATTTTATACTATTGCGTTTTCACATCATACATTATTGAATAAGTAACTGCAGTTATATCTTTATTTAAAAATCTTTTATATCCCAAATCAAATAATTATGAAGTTATAGAAATGTATAAGTTGTCACGAAACTGTAGTTAGCTATAAAGACAGCGCACCGGAACACCGCATCAAACAAGTCATAAGTCCGCTACGGAATTCGAATTTCGAAAATTAAAAATCCCCACGTCTTTTCGCCGTGACTGCGCTGTGCTTCGTGGATGTAATGAATACCTGTCAGGCGCGCGTGTGGGCGATTCACGGGCCTAAGTCGAAGGCAAACATTTACCCTTCGCTCAACAGTAATTGTTTAAAATTGAGCCTAACTGTGTGGGCTTCGCCTGTTGCCCGTCCGTCCACTCGACTCTTGCTTTGTTCAATATCTACGATAAGCACCACTAAATGATGCTGAGTAAGTCGTCTGAGCAAAGATATGCAGTCGCTCTTCTTACTCTAATGACAGCCTACCTTTTGACGTCAAAACAATAGTGGATTGGAAATAAATCTAATAGGCGAAAGAGTCATAATAGGTAATCAAATATGTTTAAATATTATGAAGTTGGTTAAATAGGCGACAATGTCATAAAGCTATTCATTAAAGAAATAAAGGAATTGAAAATCTAATAATTTAAAGTCCGTCAAGTGATTAGCCGACAGGTGGAGTCGAAATAAAGTTTTAGGTACGTGATTAAATTTTTAACAACGCAATGCGATTAACGAAGTTTAATACTAAACGTTATTGCGTAAGTTTTTGAAGCTAAGCAGTAGCGAACCTTTATTAACCATAACATAATAGATTCATTTGAAAGTTTTAGAGAGTCGTTTGAAATATAAGACTTTTTATTTATTGATAAGTTTTTCAAATTCACCTAGATTGAGTATGTTTGCTGCTTCTTGTCTAGTACCTATATTAAACTAATGCAGCAATTTTCTTTTCAAAATCATAAGACTACAATTTCGTCACCAAGTTCTTTATTCATATGGAATATATCTGTAAATCATTTTAACCAATCCCGAATAACTCAAGCAGTTTTAAAATATATTTCGTTTTCTGATACAATATTGAACCCAAAATGCTTTAATGTGGATGTATTAAAATCTTTAGAACTAATTTTAGTCTTATACGAGTATAATTTCTTAACAGTAGAGTTTGAAAATCTGATCAAATTTCATATCCGCGACTGTGAATTAATATCTGATCTAAACTTTCTCGCGGAACTTTGCTTTTGCGGAGTAGCGTTGTTCAGCTTACACTCTGTCCTAATAAATATCCAATATTATTTCAAAACCAGTGTGCAAATTATAAGAAGAGAGTGATGAATGTGGATGACGTATTGCAGGACTGTAAGGTTAGCCTTGGCACTCGGTGCTCGGTCCCTACCCCTTCAATATAATAA
This sequence comes from Jemadia pseudognetus, assembly GCA_018244755.1. Taxonomy (NCBI): domain Eukaryota; kingdom Metazoa; phylum Arthropoda; class Insecta; order Lepidoptera; family Hesperiidae; genus Jemadia; species Jemadia pseudognetus. The sequence goes on along the minus strand of DWTO01000699.1, from coordinate 8,404 downwards.
TAATAACAATCAGCACGTTTAAGGGAATATTATTCAATACACGACATCCTTAAAACAATCTAATTTTATTCGTGTAAATCTTATGTGATAACACTTTTAAACATTGAATCGCATGTGGTTATACTTACATCATTTAGGTAAACTATACAATTCATCTTCGATTTTCACACAGTCCTTTTGACTAGCACTGCACCTGAATTTTTGAAGTCGTCTGCAAATAAATAGCATTTTGAGTAAAGTATAAAGGGGAGGATATCATTTACGAAGACATTATACACAATAGGTCCCAAGTATGGACCTTGGGATATGCCAGTTGTTAAAGCATATGGAGCAGAACTATGTCCGTTTATCATTACTGATTTGGACCTGTTAGGACCCTAGCTCAGCAGTGAACATACATATATACCAGTACGTACTGTATATTCATATACATACGCAAAATGGAATCTATTCATTCAATTAAGCCTGCGACACGAATTACTGAACGAGATTCAATAAATAGGGATATTGGCATCGTAATGGAATTAATGGGACGTTGTAAATTAAAACGTCGAACCTGCTAATTCAGCCCTCGGATTTCGTATAAAATAATAGGCGTTCTCGCCTAATTCGCTACTAAATTAGGGTATTTGCGAGTAGTGGCACCGCCGTCCATTGACGCGAGCGAGCTGATTTATCGCGAGCTGTTAACGGGTTAATAACACTGTCGATGAACCGCTTCAAAGCATGGAAATGCTTTGAAGCTTAATTTTGAATTTTCAATCAAATTGATTATATTCTTGGAAATGTATAATAACTGAATTTATTGTTATTATATTATCCCGTGAGTTCCCTTTCGGGGTGGGGTATGCATTGGACATCAATTGAAAATATCACTGTCGTTACAAATCTGACGTGCTTCTTTTATATTAACTATTTCACTGATTATCGTGATTTCTGACTCCGCTATCATCCAGACTGCTATACCGTTTCAGATATTTTTTTGGCTATTTTTTAATGTATCATATTTCGGGTCATTGTAGATGTAAAATTGAAACACTTGACTCATTTTTTGTTATTAAAGTAATGACATTGTTTTATATCATATTTACGATTAACTAGCAAACGGTAATATTAATTGTTGTTTTATGTGAATAGAGTAGCGATCAAACGAGGAGTGCCGACATATAGCCGCCGCCGCTCATGAACATCTTCCACCAATTTCGAAAAAGGAAAGAGTAAAACTATGTAGTTAGTATTGTATTTATAATAAGACAATTAGTCATCACTAATAGGGTGGGCACTGTAGAATTAGGACCGTTCGCATACATTAACCTAGTTAATATAAATCGGTATTAATGCAGTTAAATGGACGCTACTATGATACGCGAATATATAACCGTAATTTTCGACCATGTAAAATTACATTTCAACAATTTTCAAACCTCGCAAACCCTAAGACAGTATCGTATATAGAACAATCCGTACTTTACGTACCTACTCTAAGATACTACATATAAACCGATCAGAGATTATTAGCACTAAGCGAAACCCAATAGGGTTTCGTTTAGCCGCAACGCATAAACAGGGCAATAGTTGAAACAAATGACTATACAAAATCGAAAACTCAATAACCACAGTCTTGTAAAACTAAAAAGTATTTTCTTAAGTTGAACGTAAAACAAAACACGCTCGGGGGTTGGAATCACAAAAGATTATTGTTCGCGCCCCGTGGAACGTATCGGACGGAACGGCGATGTACGTGAACTTTATTAGCTTTTCTCGATCAAGAAACACATTTTTCCGAACAATGAGTGTAAAATATACACAGCGAAATATCACTCTGTAGTGTACGGATGTAAAGGAATATATCTATTTTCACTGTTATCCTGAATCAGGTGATTCGTGACAGCACTTATAAGACTGAGTAAGATTTAAATTTATGCAACAAAATGAACCAATTATATTTTATGGATTTGTGCCCGGTGCATGGCAATAGACTCACCACCTATTCCATAGTGGGAAGTAAACGTAACTGGTGAATTGTGGGAGTGTTCTACACTCCTTTGCCTACCTCTTCGGGGATAACAGGTATGATGTAACGTTTAATTTCAGACAACAGCTTCGGCTTCAAGTATATTCCGCCAGGCCGAAACTAACAATATTTAATAGAATATTTAATAGATCAGATTAAACAACAATCTGATCTATTAAATATTCTATCGTTGATTTGAGGGTAAATTCGTATTTTGTGAAATTTTGTAAAATGATCGCCTGCTTATTTTTCATTATCGATTAGTTTAATTAATTGTATGGCACATGATGTGTTTGATTAATATTTGTTTGATTGTTAAGGAAGTTATTGAAAAATTCGCACTGACGTTATTTCGCAATGACGTGATGTAAAATATCACATAGCCATCCAATGTTGATTATTTTATCATTAAACCCAATTACAGGCGCGTTATGTGGACATATATGTATACTTTATATATTTACTTTACTTATTGCATCGCACGATTTTTTATGTCTACAGTCATATAATTTACTAATATATATTTTTTTACCTCAAATATGTACCATACTTGAACATGTCAACAGATGATATCTCATCTACGTATATCCAGTTTAAACAATGTCTGCATTCTTTGAACTATAAATAAACAATACCTGCCAATCGACGGTCTTGCAATTTGATAAATCCGTCTGTTATCTTCGTACCAAAACGCATCAACTGTCATAGATACATTATCCCGGGCTATCTTCGGAGACAGTGTCATCGAGCGATTTGCCTGAAATTATAATCTGCAATACATATCAAAATATTAAAAACATCTTTGTTGTACAAGTTCTTAAACAACCAATGTTAAGAAGCGGTGTACTAATATAACTTTTAATGAGATATTAGTAACATTTTCACATAACCTTTCCAGCAAAATGACCACATGATATACAACATACATATCTTCACGCCATGTCCCTCACGAGGTATGCAGAGAGCACCGAAGGCCAAATATACTACTATACATACTCACACTATTAAAAAACCGCCTTTAATTATAATAAAAATAAAGTAATAATTGATTTATAATGATATAAAATACTTGTATAAAATTCTATACCTAAAGAATAACAAACAAATATTTCTTGTCGCCACCTAGAATTCTAGCCTATTTGACACAGTATTTTAATGTGTATTCTTAATTTAAAAGTATATTACCTGAAAGTATTGAATCGCCTTTGACGTCAACACAGTTCTGTCTTCAGTTATCTGCTGTGTCCTGACATCAACTATATCAAACAAGTACCGGTTTATGACCAAGACCAGCTGTTTACACCACACCATGCTCACGTGGTCAGGTGACACCCACACTCCCGGTATGGCGGTAGTCTACGAAAGCGAAAGATGAATTAGCACACTTCCATGTTCCATTAATAAATTTAAAGTTCATCATTATCAAAGCTTTTACAATTCCACAGATGGATGTGGATCTCCTCCTAGAATGGAAGTGTTCGGGGACATAATCTGGCACACTCCCCAAGTTTGGCTTAGTACACTTTACACACCTCACAGAAAAATAATCATATAACCCTCAAAATATTTTCCTTCAAAGAAAGTGATATCTAATTTTGACATGGGTGTTATTGTTAAAGAAGTGATGCCAATATATAAATCCAGGACTCCTAAACTGGTAGAATTCGAAACCATGAGGCTATAACTACTTATATCAATAAAGAGTTTATTGCTGTTACCACTCGCGGTATTTGCAAGTTTGTTGTTTAAAATAGAAATACATATAATATTGTAACTTTTTAATAAAAATTTTAGAATTAACCAATTTCAAATAATATTTAAATGAAAAAAGGTTTATGACCTTACCAAAGCATTAATAAAGCTGTCGTTTGAAAAAGTCAATCCAGCGGGCATAAGCACATCCCTTGGACCACTTCCAATACTTATTAGTATCTTCCTCTCTTTCATTTCTCTGTTTTTATTAACAAAATACTCCCATTCCAAATCTGTTAGAGTGTAAAAATCATCGATTATTTTGTCAAAATTTATTACAGGCGCTTCCAGGGGTGCTGCTAATGTTATAACGACGTTTGCTGTGTTTAATGTGTTTGGGTAAGCCATAAGTCGCTTAGCAATTAATCCACCCTAAAATAAAACAGTATTTAATGTCTATAATATGAATGAAAACTGTTCTTAAAATTATGGATATGAATTTGATGCAGATATTTGACTAAGAATGGAAAAAAAAACTAACTTCACGCCTGTAATCCCCGAAGAGGTAGGCAGAGGAATGCAGAACCACGCCCACGTTTCACCAGTTACTTTTACAGTATGGAAAATATTAAAAAATGGTACAGTCCTTAAAACATTACTTGTTCAAATCGCATGTTCATCTGTTTGTGTAATCATCGGTTATACAAAAACCAATTTTATTGTTTTTTATAGTAAAACTGGATATCGATGCAGAAAACTTATACACCAACACACGTATAAAAGAGAGTATCTGCTACCACTGAAATTTTGTGACATTCAGGAAATATTCCATTTACATTATTTAACATTTGAACGAGCTACGATACAGTCGGATTTTATCCTATCAAACCTGAATTATACGAATTGAAATTTAAGTTTCGCGTCATATTTGCCATAAATTTTGAAATATTTGCTAAATGAGTTTGTTGAACATTTGATTTTTGTGATAAGTTTTTAAATTGGTTCCGGATAGGAAGTAGTATAAGTTTTGGATGACTATGAAATATATTTATATACATAAAACAAAAGTATTATAACAGTTGCTGTTAGAAATGTTTTAACTAACTATTTAAGACCTTTCAACTAGTAATTTAGGACTTCTATTTTCCACTCACACTCGTCTGCCTACCAGGTAGATACGTTGATGTAATGTTACATAAATTATTAATGAAGTATTAGCAGCGCCTAAGATTTCTTACTTATAAACAATTAGATGTCAAATGAACTCGATCTATTGCATCGTGAGAGACCTCACGACGAATTCAGCCTGGCTAACGTTACCTACCTGAGCTGCTTGCAGCTGGGATTCCAAAGGTTCGAAGGCGAGCACTTTGATTGTGTTAAGAAAGAGAACATTTACAATCGTATCAACCAACCGTGTAAAACTTTTTTGCTTTAATTCCGATTACAGTAAGCTACATATAACTTTATATTCCACTAGTAATAAAGATGTTTCCTACAAAACCTACTGATTAATTATGATAATAAAAGAGATTAATACATTTTTATGTAACATTTAAAGTTCAAATACATAATGTGTAATTGTGCAATGAAGTAGGAGGCAGTAGGGGTGCAAAACATTAAAGGTAGTACCTATATGAATAAATTGTTGAGTACAATACTAACTCTACGGTAAAATGTATTCTCTTTTTAAAGTTTCTCCTTGACACTAATATTATAATAAAACAGCTATGGTAGATGATAAACATTTTGAATAACACTATAATTACAGTACTTATACAGCGTATTTATTGTTTCTCAGATCGTTTGCATAAGATGTTATGTTAAAATTACCTATGCGGATAATATGTTGTGTTACACGTTACGTCAGTTGTAATATGTATATTGGTAGGAATAATAATGTCTCTATATTTTAATCATTAAGTATTTAGAGTGAAATTTTTAGCGTATGCGTTTATATATTTTGTTATATAATTAATAAATTCACCCATGAAATTGTTAAGTAAATGATTGTAGTGCGCTAATTGTTCTGCAAATCCATGCACGTTGTGGATCGCATTGCTAAAATCTAAAATCACGCAACTGTTTGGTTCCAAAACGATTCAAATATCGGTTCATATTTTTACGCATGTGTGCGTAAAAATAACATTCTAAATATTTGAATATCCAGATAAATAACAAACAATTCAATATCACATTTTTTTTACACTATTTCCCACATTTATTAAATACTATTTATCGAATTCAGTACAATTACTTTATATTGTCCATTAATCACAATAATTACCTACGTTTACAGCAAAAAGAGATAATAATTCCTGAAAGCAATTACCGAATTAATTAACGACAAGTTTATTATTATATACGTAAATATTAAATAATAGGTTTATTATAGACATTAAAACACAAATCACTTAATTAGGGTGTCATAAAGATATTCCATAAATGATATTTTAATGTACGATTAGAACATTCTGTAGGCCGTTAAGGGGTAAATTATTTTATGAATGATAAGGCGGGTTTGTTCAAGGTGCTTTAATATTGCAATTTACTTATTGGTGTTGTATGGGGAGCTGGAAATAGGGGCTGGATTTGATTGACCCCGGACAATCGTTAGTGTTGAACACGAGTCATTCTTCCGCGTTTGGTGGTAAACTTATTTACCTGTATCTAAATAAATGTTTAGAAATTTTATGTACCTTTATTGGTATTATTTAATATAGAATTTTTGGTTAAAATGTCTAATAGTTGTTAGGAAACTGGATTTGTGCCCGGTTTATCGCACTAGGCTCACGCCCTATTCCATAATTGGATATAAAGTAACTGGTGAAGCGTGGGAGTGTTCTGCACTCCTCTGCCTACTTCTTCAGGATTACAGGCGCAATGTTATGTACGTTACGTTATGTACCTATGTTAATAAGTTGTTTTATCTCCATACAATATAATCTCGGTTCCACCTAGTTTAGGATCAGACGGCTCTGTGTGAATTGTCCACAGTTATTATGTTATTATTATATTCAATTACCATTTAATAGTTACTGCCTCGTTGGTCGTATTGGTTGTAAGCACGAATACCGATCGGTAGGTCCTGGGTTCAAATCCCGGTGCCCGGTCTCGGGTACAATAAAATTTTTAATATTGCCCGGTGCATGACAATAGGCTCACCACTTATTCCACAGTGGGACATAAATGTAACTGGTGAAACGTGCGAGTATTCTAAATTCCTCTGCCTATCTGTTCCGGAATTACAGACGTGATGTTACATGATACTTTATTATAGTAATAATTGTGTCACATTAAAAATAGGTATATCATATAAGTGCGTGTATAATCATATCGTGTACATCTGTAATGAGTTCCCATAGAAACATGGCAGGCGTGCAGTAAGTAGCAATAAATTATTAAAGTGAAGCGGCTACCGCCTGCGATTACGGCTATGCGACGCGGCCGTGCGTTACCTAAATTATATAATAAGACGATTTAACGTACGAAAATAATATATACTTATTAATGGTTATCAACATGCGTTAGTTTTGATAAAGTAGAATAATGTAGTCTTTAACTGTATCCCAATTTGTTGAATATTCAATCCTCATATTACATAAGTTACATTTATGATAGTGTCAAAATTTACACACCGCCACACGAAATCGCTTGTAAATTTGGCTGAGCTTCTATAGCTCGGGAAATCTGCCCGACGAAGCTGTAACAGCCAATGAGAACTAAAACGTGAGGAACACGAGTTAAAGTTAACTCCTGGGGTCAAATATTGGCGCGCTCTGTACAAAAACGTACGGTGTAATATTAAATAACTTACTACAGCGGTGAAGGAAAACATTGTGATGAAACTTGCACTCCTTGGAGTAGGTACTCAAAACATGTTCTTTAAGACATCTGAAGTCTGCCAATCTACACTTAGCCAGCGTGGCGAATAGTGCCCTTAAACCTCTCATTCTGAGAGATCAGCGGTGAAATGATAGAAGGAATAAAAAATTAAATACGTTACCAAGTTTATTTTATTTATATTTATTGTTTATTAGCCCCTTAGACTAAGGGGTAGGTAGGTACAAGACAGTGCTTAATGCCTAATGGCATTTCACTATATTTAAAAAGGTTTTAAAACTTCACAACTCTTTGAGGATAAGCTATCAACGGCCGAATGTGTCGCATTACAGAATCGAAATAATAAACCTGATGACCAGTATTACGGTAGCGGCACGATAATTGCGTTCACTGAAATCACGCATCATTAGATCCTCCTCGATAATTTACTGCTACTGAAAGAAAATTTCAGTCTTTATAGAAAATCGCGGCGAGGAGACGTGCAAATTGTGCAGTAGCTAACAATAGTCGCTCGTTTTTTTTCGAATCAGATTTACATTCCAATTTGCATCTCTATAGTTCAATGTAAGTTATTTACATATTTATTTAATATGATTTAATTATGAACTGATTAACTAATATTTGCTCACGACAGTGTTCATTGGAATGTAATTAAGCGGTTTTAATTTTTTTAATGCGAATAATCCGATAATATCAACAATTATACTTACCCTAATTATATTTCAAAACGATTATTATCATATACTAGCTGACCCGGCAAACTTCGTACCGCTAACAATCTATGAAAAAAGTCAAAGAAAAACATGCATTTTCAAGATTAAAACTATAAACAGTCCAGAATAGCTCTGTGATTTC